>CAUYSK010071734.1:0-45572 GCA_963575035.1 Avahi laniger | reverse complement strand
ATGCTTTACTGTTATGGCAAGTGTTACAGTGACCGGTCCCAGGGGAATAACCGAGCGGCGGAAAAAGAGTCGGAGAGTCAGTGTTTAATCTCTTAACGCCAGCGGACCCAGAGGAGACAAGTCTCCAAATTCTGAGCACCTCTTCTGGGTTTCTGTAAGGTTTTATACTCTTTTTTGGGGGGAAGGTTAGTCTTATTCAATAACACACACAAGTATAAAAGTTAACCAATTGGTAAAAGGATTAAAAGTTAGCCAGTTAATAGCAGTTTTCACATGCAGTGCAGTTATGATAGGCTTATAACAAACAGTAGAGTTATGATAGGTTTATAACAGGCAGTACAGTCATGACAGGCTTATAACTCTGCTTAATTGTTTTGTGGTTTTATCTTGCAAGGCTGACAGGTGTCAGCATCTACTTTAGCTGCTTTGTGGTTTTAAGCAGAATCAGCACAGAAATTCCCCTATTATGCATGGAAATTTCCCTAACATTACCTCTGATTACCCTTTTCTCAATTCACATATTTGTGTTGTCCATGATTTTAATTCTCATTTTTAAAACAACACAAATTAGACATTATCATCATCATCTACTATTATAATATACAGTGTCTGGATTTAACTACATATTTACTAATTTCTTTGCATCTGTAAACTTTTTTTTAATGTGGTAAATTTCACATACGAAAATTCACTATTTAATCATTTAAAAGTGTATGATTCAGTGGCATTTAGTACATTAACAGTGATGTGCAACTGTCACCACTATCTATTTCCAGAACATTTTCATCACCCAAAAAGGAAACTCAATACCCATTAAGCAATCACTTGCCATTCCTCCCTCATCCCCCCAGTCTCTGGAATCCAGGAATCTGCTATCTGTCTCTATGGATTTGTCTGTTCTGGATATTTCATATAAACAGAATCATACACTATTAATGGTACAGTAGCTGTACCATTTTAAATTCCCACCAGTAATCTACAAAGATTCCAATCTCTCCACATCCTTGCCAACATGTTATTTTCTATTTTTAAAAGATTACAGCCATTCTAGTGGGTATGAAGTAGTACCTCATCATGGTTTTCATTTACATTCCTTAATGACTAATGATGCTAAACATTTTTTCATGTGCTTGTTGGCCATTTGTATATCTTCTTTGGAGAAATGTCCATTCGAGTCCTTTGCCCATTTTTTGAAAATGAATCGTTTGTCTTTCTTTTGTCGTGCTGTAGAAGTTCTTTATATATTCTGGATACCAGATCCTTACCATTTATATGATTTGCAAATAATTTCTCCCATTCTGTGTTGTATTTTCACTGTCTTGATAATGTCTAATGCAGTTTTTATTTTGAGTCCAATTTACTTACTTTTTCTTTTGTGCCTTGCGCATGCAGTGTCATATCTAAGAATTCACTGTGAAATCCAAGATTGTGAAGATTTGTCTGTTTTCTTCTAAGGGTGTTAAAATTTTAACTCTCACATTTTAGGCCTTTGATCCACTTTGAGTTAATTTTTGTACAGGGAGTGAGGTTAGAGTCCAACTTTATTCTTGTGCATGTGGATACTCTGAACTTGTTTTTAGAATTATTTTTCCTTTCCGAAGTACGTTCTTTGCAAGTTCCCTTAGGGGAGGTTTCTTGTTAATAAATTCAATATGCTTATCTGAAAATGTCTTTATTACCACTGTCTTCTGGCTTCCATTGTTGCTATTGAGAACCTTGATACCTATTTGTCCTCTTTTATAAGTTTTCTACCTTTTTTTCTCTGCCTGCTTTTAAGATCTCTGTTTTAAGATCTCTGTTTTTGATATTCTTTGGTTTTACTAAACTTATATCTGGGTGTGGCATTCTTTTTATTTATTTTACCTTGAACTCTTGTTTCTTCTAGGATTCATGTCCATTCATCAGTTCTAGAAAATTCTCAGTCTTTATATATCTTCAAATGTTGCCTTTCCTCTATTTTTCCTATCTTTTCTGGAACTCCACTTAGATGCGTTGTATTTATTCATTCCATCCTCCATGTAGCTTAACTTCTCTTTCATTTTTATTAATATCTTCTATTTCTGTATTGTATTTTGAGTATTTCCTTCAGATTTAATTCCCTCTCTCCTTACAGATATTCTGCTGCTTAATTCATCCCCTGAATAATTATATAGAAATAAAAATATAATCATAATTATAATTTCTAAACATTTTAATTTATTTTTTTCAAATATACCTGGTGTTTTAGATTTATATTTTCATTGTTTTGCAGTTTTTAGTCCATCTTTAATTTCTTAAAACACTTGATACGTAATTATTTTATACTGTACTTAATAATTTCAATATCTTAAATTCTCAAGAATTTAGTATCGTTTTTGTTTTCTCCTTTCATTCATGATATATTTGTTACTATTTTATTATGTTATATTTGGTTGAATTTAGTCTTTTCACATCAGAAGGACTTAATTGGGCATTTGCTTCTTCAAGGATCCAAGGTGAGGGCTATTGATCTGGAACCACTCTAGACTCTTCAAAGACACTGACTTAATGGCAGAATCTCATTCTCCTGTTTGCATAAAGTTCAAGGCTTAGTCTTGGTATCGCAGTGCTGGCACTGACATTTTCCCCAAGGCAATCCTAGCCTTTTCATTTGTTTAAACTGCTTATCATTCCATTTTTTGCTATTTTTTGTTTTCTTTTTTTGGCACATGAGAATAGCCCTTATTTCTTGTAACTCAGTTTGATATCATATAATAGAAAGATACTTGGCCTTTGTCCACGGTTTCTGGCACAGAACTCCGAAAACTCTTAGAATTTCCTGAATGATAAGGGTGATAGCAGCACCTTTTTTTCCCCTAGTGAAGTGACTCTTGGTGGGCTTCTAGGTAGCTTTAAGATGGCAGCTGGTTGCCAGAGAGACCAAACCTTCATTAGAAGCTTGGAACACTCGGCCCTGCCTCTCCCCAATATCTGGGGAGGTGCTGGAAGATGAATTAATTGCCTACAGATGAAACCTCCATAAAAACCCTTAAAGGATGGGATCTGGAAAGCTTCCAGGTTGTTGAACACATACAGATGCTGGGGAGGTGACATGCCCAGAGAGGGCATGGAGGCTCCCCACACACCCCCATATCTCACCTGTGTATTGCTTCCCTTTGACTGTCCCTGACTTACAGCCTTGATAATAAATAAATAATAAATAAATAGTGGCGTTTGCACTAACTCTGGGTTGTCAGTGTCAGAAAGTTAGAGAAACAGTGTTGGAGAAGATATCACATATTTGGTTGTTAGGAGGAAAAAAACTATCAGCAATGCATTAAAAGTTATATTTGAAATTCATCCGGGCTCTAGTCATATTATAATGGGACAGTCATTCTATCTAGTCCATCAAAATCCTAGCAGTGAATGGACAGTTAAAATTTTATCTGTCTCAGTTGAAGGTTGTGACTTCAGAATAAAAAAGAGGAAGTAAGAAGTAGTAAGCCACGCAGAGGTGCCCAATAGCAGGATTTGGTTTCTTGAACCATGATTCATTATACCATGCTTCTTCTTCTGAGGGCTAGAAAGAAGGTTCATAGACTAGATGGAGAAAAGTTAAGTCATAAATGGGGCTAGAACAGCTTGAACTAAGTTCACTATAAATAGTGAAAAAGAGAAAATGTTGCCTTTAGAGCTAACTACTTAAAATATACATAATATACTTAAAAAATACATAATATTTTTATGAAATAAGCTTCTTGAGGATAAGGACTGTATTTCTTCCATATTGTTTATTCAACAAAGAATAAGCACCTATGTACCTTTTAAAATCCAAAACTGCCACACTAAAAAGATTGTTAGACGTTATGTAGTTTAACAGCTTCAGACAAATAACTGGGATAATAATTTTAAGCAACTTATCTATCCTAAGGTCACACAGCCAATATATTATAATAGATAATGGGAGTAGACCAAAGTCTCCTGACTCCAGGCCATGCCTGTGTATTACACCACACTACATCACTAGAGTGAGTCAATATACATTGTTCAAGTATGTGGCATTGAACACCAAAAATAAGGGAAAAAAATGCTCTTTGGATTGTTTTTCTTCTTTTACTTTTACAGCACTGATGACTTCACACATAACCTTGTTTGTAGAAAGGACATATTCTCTATGAATATAAATCTTCCACTGTATACTTTTTGAAGAAATAATTCACACTGTAAGAACACAATCATTGTGTGTATGTAACAGTTCAACTCCTAAGCTGTTACTCTTTTTTTTTTTATTTCAGCATAATATGGGGGTACAGATGTTTAGGTTACGTGTGTTATCCTTGCTCCCCCTTCCCCCCTCAGTCCAAGTTTCAAATATGTCCATCCTTCGCGTGGTGCGGATTGCACTCTTTGTGTATGCATATAGCACTCTTTGTGTATGCATATACCCGTCCCCTCCTCCCTCCTCTCCCCTCCCCCTCCCCCCGTCCAACATCCAATAGATGTTATTCTTACATGTGCACTTATGTGTTGATCAGTTAATACCAATTTGATGGTGAGTACATGTGTGTTACTAATTCTTAATCCTGCCCAGGAGTAAATAAGAAATACAACTCTAGTTAGAAGCCAAGAGAGAGCTGATTTGTACATCAGAATCAGGGAGTCCAAGAGAGAGATATAAATAGTAAATATGTGATAAAAGAGGTTAAGAGAAAAAAGACTGTCATACATGTGTGAAGTGTGTGAGGCTGGGATCTGAAATTCTAAAAGATGGATTTTTTGCTGATTTAGGGGTAGTTTTAAAGGGATCGAGACTCAATGCACACTGTCTCTGTATTTATCCACCTCCCCTCAGGGTGCGGCTGAGTAGAGCTGGAGTTTCTTTAGTGGTTTGTTTAGTGAAGGTTGTCTCGTGGTTGAGGGTCTGTTTGTAGCACGGTGGACTCCCATTTGATCATCAGGTGCTGCAGTTGTTTTCCACAATGTTGGGAATCCAGGATAACCTGTACTGGACATCCTCATTTCCTTTTCCAATAACAGAGGTGAGCTATGGAGGCAGGTATATAGGATGGATGTAGCCAGGCTGGATAGAGCAGAGAGAAGGGAAGAGCAGGTGTCCATATGCGTGTAGGCGATGGGAGCTAGAGATGTAAGTACCAGAATGACAACTCTGGAACCCAAGAGTGGGCATAGGACTCTGTTCCACAGCTCACAGCTGGGATCTGTAGCACAGATCTGCTAGGAAGAGACTGCAGTCACTTTGCTATTTCAATAGCCATCTCTGATGATGTGTGGGGTGTCAGTTAAAGTCTTATAGCTCTCTTTGACCCACTAATGGATACAGCAGGGAATGATAAAAGATGCAGCAGATCACGGAGAAAAGGTAGTTAGAGTGGATGTGGGGAGATCAGTCAGGAGGTTTATTGCAGTCAATGAGAAATGACGACAACGTGAATAACAAAAGCATTGTAAGTACAATCAAAAAAGATACTTAAAAATTACAAGAGAACGTGGCATAAAATTTTGGTGCTATAAACTTGAAAATGTAGATGAAACAGATAATTATATATGAAACACAAATTACTAAAACTGACTCTAAAGGAGACAGGAAACCTGAGTAGGCCAGGCAGCATCAGAGGTAGGAATGGAGGTAAGAGGGTAAAAAGCATGTGACAATATCTACCCTATAAACATCTCCAAGCTTGAATGACTAAGCAAGAAAATTCTATCAGACATTCAGAGTGTAAGTATTATTTCAATGATATTCAAATTATATCAAAGCATCAAAAAAAAAATAAAGAGGAAATTAATTTCTCAGTTCGTCTTAAAAGGTTAGAATAACCCGAAACTAAAATCTGGCGAAGAATCATTCAAAATTATAGACCAGCCTCTACAAAAAAAAAAAAAAAAAAGACAAAAAATCCTAAATAAAATACGTAACTGAATATAGAAAAAACACTGTGCCCACGTTGGGTTGCATTTCAAAAATGAAAGGATTGATAAATACTATATATTTATGCTATACAGTATAAATACTATGTATTTACATACTATAAAATAATCAACTAATAAATTTCATTAATAGAATAAAAGACAAAGAAAGAAAACGATCAGAGACAGTAATTAGAGAGAAGTCAGATGTTGGAGAAGTAGCCAGTTAGGGGTCCAGTCAAAATATGGGGGAGATGATTACTCCAAGCAAAGAACAGGGACAATGAGGAAATTAAAGTACCATAAGTATTAAGATCTCTAAGGAGATCTCAGTCACCCAAGACATTCGCGTTTCACGCTGAGTGTGGGCTTTAGTTACAAACAGCCCCGAGGAGAAAATTTGCCCTTCGTTAGTGACCATGGGTCATTCACTTCAACTCTCTGAGGTCCTATATTTTCACCTGAAAAAATGGGGCTAATAGGATGTATCTTTCAGGACTGTTGTGAGAGTTAAATGAGATGATGAGTATTAAGTAGTTAGCACAGAGCCTGGCACATACTAAGCCGTGATAGCTGCTATATTGACTATTACGGTATTTTTTGAAACTGAGACCTGATTGACAACCCCTTCGTGTGTGCTTTCTCCTCTGACCACCAGAGAGCAGACTAGCATTGCCCTTCTTCAGTGAGAAAAGCCCTCAGTTCTGCAGCCTGAGAGTTCAGAATGTTCTGGGAAAGCCAGTCTTCTATATATTTGGTCAGAAGAGCAAACCTTCTTAAAAGGCCTAAGAGAATATCTGCTTTCTTCTTTATGTGTTAGTTGAGAAAGGAGTGAGCAGGATGGAAGTTAAATAGTCACTGAATATGAAATTCACATAAATATTGAGATACACTAGGTCTGGCATTAGGAAGCAAGGTAATAACTTGGGGTATTAATTTTCTTTCTGCCTTACATTTTAGGACTTTATTACTTTTTGACATGCTATTATATAGGTATAACTATTTCATTTTATCCTCACAATAACAGTGAAGTATACAGGGCAGAGTACATTGTTCCCCTTCAACTGGTGTGAACTCTGAGGTTCAGAGAAGTTTAGTGACTCATCCAAAGACACACAGACATTTGGTGTTAGGATCTGCACTACCACCCAGATCTTAAGACAGCACGTACAGGAGTGGTCTTTTTTTCCTCTTTCCACTTCTCTTTCTCTTCCGGTGTTTTTCCCTTCCTTCTTTTCTTCTTTTCCTCTTTTTATTTTCTTTCCCTTCCTCCAGAAGTACCCACTTTTACTTCTCCTTCTTCTTCCTTATGCAATATTTCACACATATATGTATGATTTAAAGAAAATGAATGCCCATAACCCACTATTCTTCTAAGAAATATGATATTAATAATACCTCTGAAGCCCAACTGCATTCCACACCCAACTTGTAACCTGGATTTTGCAGTTAATTGTTCCCTTTCTTTCTAGTTTTATCTTATCACTTATGCATCCCTACAAATATATACATTATTTAATTTTGCATATTGTTGGACTTTATGTAAATGGAATCACTGTATGTATTCTTTTTTTGCTCAGAATTATGTACCTGAGATTCATCCATGTTGATGTGTATAGCCATAGTTCATTCATTTTCACTGCTCTAGAGCATTCTATTTTATTTATCTGCTCTCTTAGTATGGGCATTTGGGTTATTTTCAGTTTTGTGCTAATATGAACAAAGCTGTATATGATTCTTATTACACATGTGCAAAAATTTCTCCAAGGTTTTCACTTAGGAGTGAAATATACTTGCCTACAAAGTTACTAACTAATGCCAAATTATTTTTCAAACTTATTTTATCAATTCCTATGAGTTCATTACTTCGCATTTTCTCCAACATGAAATTGTCAGAAATTTTAGCCAATTTTACACCTACTGCTCAGATCTTGGTTTCTAAACACCATTCTGCATTCCAAGGTTCCCTGGAGAAATAGTTGATTACAGGGCTAGAGCAAGGAATATATAGATAAGTCTGGAACGTCTTGTGGTACCAGAAATTAAAAAATGTTTCAAGAAGCAAACACACACACACATACACAAACACACATGAGCCGACCTGAAGGAGCCTCTAATTGCCAAAGCTGGAACCAGTCGGCCCTTGAACAACACAGATTTGAACTGCATGGGCCCACTTACACGTGGATTTTCTTCTGCCCCTGCCACCCAAGATAGCAAGACCAACCCCCTCTCTTCCTCCTCCTCAAGGTGAAGGATGAAGATCTTTGCAATGATCCACTCCACTTAATGAATAGTAAATATATTTTTTCCTCCTTACGATTTTCTTAACATTTTCTTTTCTCTAGCTTATGTTATTGTAAGACACATACAAAATATGTGTAAATCAACTTTATATAATCAGCAAGACTTCTGGTCAACAATAGGCTATGAGTTTTTGAGGAGTCAAAAGTTATAGAAGAATTTCTGACCGTGCGGGGAGATAGGCCTCCCTAACCCCATGTTGTTCAAGGGTCAATTGTATAGTCTTGGATTAGAATCTGTAAAGTATAAGTGTCCGTGAGTCTAACTGATATAAATAAATGACTAAATAAATAAATGAGGAGATGGGATGATTCTTTCTTATGGTAGAATTTGAATTGATAAATATAAAAAGTAAGAGAAAAATAAAAAATCATCACTAAACACCACAGTAATAACTGTTGCAGACACACTCCATCAACCGGTGCTAAAATTAGTGGGTAAAACATTGAGGAGAAATAAAGTTTGCATCATTTCGAAATATCTCTCCAAAGATATTAATTACAAAGAGAGAGAGTGATTTTACAGGGGAGAAACTTGGCAGAAACCATCTTAAGTGATCAAGGTCAACACCACCAGTAACAAGCCCTGTGATATGCTGCAGGAAGGACATGGCGTCATTTCATGCTATTGTCACCTAACATGCATAACCTCAGGTCAATCATGAGAAAACACTAGACCCAAAAATGAGAAACACTTGACAAAAAAATGTAGAGTCTTCAAAAATATCAAGGTTGTGAAAGATAAGAAAAGATAAAGCCAGGCACTAACTTCTGTGCTGTAGCTGGGAAAGTCCTAAATGGCATCTTCTTCCAGTAAAAGGCTGTTTCATCTACATTGAAAATCTGTTGTTTAGTTGTTGGAAAGAGAGGAAAAAAATACATATATATATATAATGAATATATATATATACACATGTACTACATTAACTTTTTTAAATAAAAATGAAAATGTTATCTATAATATTTTGTTAAAAGTTGGTCTATTCTTGTTTTGCCTAATATAATTGGGTTTGGAGCTGAGGACATAGGTCCTATTGCTTCTAAAAATAATTGTCTATGGAAGGGAAACTTATTAAAGATATGGATACCTGGCCTTTATATATTTGCTTGGTGTTCTGATGGTGAAGAAATGTAGGTCATTTGGCATTGTAGTTCTTTGGTTTGGCTATCAGAGTAATCACGGATGATAACAATTTAAATTTCAGTACGTGATCTTACTTAGAATCATCGAACTTTGGAGCTTGCCATTACTCACTTTGTAAATCATAACTAGTAAACAGAACACCACATGTGAGAGTAACTTTTCTTCTCTTTCTGATTTTACATCCTCTGGTTGCCAACAGTGATTTATCTATTCCTTTTATCTGATACCTCACAGAGTGACGATGTCAGAGACTAGTTAGGACACTCACCTGGCGTGAAGAAATCAAAATTCAGTTGTTGGTACTGACTGATGATACAAGACCACTAATGAATTATTTATTCTCATTATTCCTTACTTGAAACTTATTAACAAATAAAGCCAGTCAAGCTATTTCCTAAATTTATTTTATAAGGATTCTGGGAGGACTCAAATGAGAAACATGAAGAACTTTGTCCCACTCATGCTGGAGTCACGGATCTATAGGAAAAGTAACTTTTCTCTGGACAGAAAATAGCACCTGGAAGTAGCTATAGAAACAGCAGCTCTCAAAGCCGGTAGAGAACATTTTGTTTAATAAGGATGCTACCTAGAACATCAGCTACCTTCTAAAATGTTTATAACCAAGAAAAAACTACTTTACATAAAAGGGCATAGTTTATAAGCTTAGGATGATTTCCTCTTTAAATAGACCGTCTTGTATTCTCTGTTTTGATTTTTATACTAAGTGTTTCAGATTTCTTTACATTTTTTTTCCTCTGTGTATTTTTCAAACCCCTTAGGCTTATGTTATGTCAACTGAATAGCCCCTGTGGTCTGGCATTTGTTTTGACTAAGTAATCACATGCCTTTCTCTATCTAGTGCAGCCCCGGAAACCTTATCTGCTAGGACCAGCTTTTTGCTGCCTTAGGAAGGCCTCTCAGCTGCCTGTTCTGTGTTTCTCTAGAAGAAAACAAGAGAAAATAACACGGTTACTTTCCTATACATGGGAAATTATATTGGGTCTTTAATCTGTCACTGAGACTTTTGAAAGCTGTAATTTATTGGGCTCTTTCCATGTATTAACTTGTTTAAGTAACATAACTCTGTGAGGTAGGTACCCTTGTTATGCCCATTATACAACCAAAGAAATAAGGCAGGCATGATAAACAAGTTGCCCAAGATCACACAGTTAGTACACAATAGAGTTGCTATTAGAACCCAGGCAGATTGGCTCCTTAGCTCACGTTCTTATCCACTGCACTGCTGTACTTCTTTGGAACCCCTCACTCACATCTTCCTCTTAATGGATTGTGACTAGTCCCTAGTAATACGCTTGCATTAATTTAGCCTGGAAGTTAGAAAACTTTTAATTCTTATTCTGTGTTTTGACTGCTTTTGTACTTAAGCAATTCTCTCGCCCACTTTGGGCCTGTATTTTCTCAACTATAAAATAAGGAATTTGAACTGTAATTTCACTGTTTCTCTCAGAGCTCACATTCTGAGTCTATACACAAAATTTAACTTTATTCTTAGAAGTTTATATAGATCACATTTTATCTTAAGCTCCTAAGGTCTAAATGCATAGTTTTAAAAAAAGACATGTGCTTATTTATTTGTGTGAGTAGATATATAAGAAGTACTATTTAGCAAAAAAAGGTGGAGGAAATTTAATCTCCTGTTTCTTTCCCTGATGCATTTGTTTGTTAATATATATTAATTGAGCACCTAATGCTAGACAATGTGGACCAGTAGTAAACCAAAGCAACAGGGCCCATGTATTTAGGGGGCTTGCAGACCAATGGACAGATAATATACAATGTAAGTATATCTGTGTAAAGTTCTAAAAGAAGTACACGATGCCTTGACAACATGTAATTAACCTAGAGCTACGAGCCAGGTGGCAACAAGTTTTCCTGAGAAAATGATCACTCGACTAATACCAAAGTTGAACAGGAGTTCATTAGACCAAAGGGATAAGATGGGGGAAGAAGAGAGAAAGGGAGGGGAAGGTAACAGCATTCTAGGTAGGGAAAACACATGCATGAAGGCCTCATGACCACAGAGAGAAGGAAAAAAGATCCATATAAGGAGCAACAGGAAGCCACTGTTCTAAGTTAGGGAACAATATGGGATTACTTGTGACACAATCACAAAGATATTCTACTGATATCACCCCGCTGCCTAAAACAGAGTGAAAGTGGATTCAGGGAGACTTGTTAGGAGGTACTGAGAAAATGCAGGCAAGAGGTGATGGTGGCTTGGGCCAGGGTGTTGGCAGTGTGTAGGGGTATGTGTGTGAGTGGGGTGGAGAGGATGGAAAAAAGTATTGACACATATACTTTGAATGAAACTCATTTTGATTAGATTGTGTAAAGATGCTTTAACAAACATTCCAGCATTTATACTTCCAAATAAGTGTCATTGCTTTCAAAGTGTCATATTATATACCCACTTCAATGATGCTTCATGGCTCTAAACAATTCTGAAAAGCTTCTTTTAGAACTTCCTTCAGAACCAGTTTATAAGGCAAACCAGAAAAACAGGCATATTGCTATAGAGAGAGAGATTTCATAAATCTCAAAAGCTAAGGAAACAAATACATGTAATATTCTTAATTTATGTAGGATTTATAAGAACTTCTTTTTATGATTATCATGTTCCAATGTATAGAATGAGGTCAATTCTTTAAGAAAATAAGCAAATAATGTGGGGGGAAAGCTAAGTTACCTGATTCTTCATTAAAGAGTGAGGGTGTGTTCTTTTGGTAAAGAGCTAGACAACTGGGGAAACCCATAGAAGACGTTCTTGGACAGTCAGGAGGGGATTGTTTTATTGTTAGGGAGCAGATAAGAAATATATCTTAGAAGACTGACAACAAACTTCTCACAAAAAAGAAGAATGAGGTTATACCCATCAGCTTTTAGGAGCAGTACATGGTGGGAAGATTTTAGAACCGAGGCTAGGAGTCGAACCCTGGTTCTCTAGCAGTACAGTCCTGGACAAATTCTCTCTCTCATCCTCATTATCTTCATCTGTAAAATGCAGATGCATGTGTGAGGAGTTCTGAGACGCTTTAATGATGGACCTTTGATTTCCACCCCGCCCCTATTCTTCCTTACCTAAACATCTTCAGGTTCAAGAATAGGAAATCCTGGGGAGAGAGGGGTTAAGGGGAAACCCTCCAGTAGCTATCAGGCTTAATTGTCCTAATCTTTCTTAGCTCTGTACTATTAGAGACTAGAGAAAAGAATTTCTGGCTACTTTATCAGTCTCCATGAATGAGGGCTGGAGCCAGCAGGCATTGCCATTGGTTCATTAGACATTCCCAGAGCATCCTGTCCTTTAGAGCTGCAGCCCCCAATCCCTGAGCCTCAGCCCAGTACCGGTCCATGGCCTGTTAGGAAATGGGCTGCTTGTCACCACCTGGGCTCTGCACCACCTCCCCCTGCCCCACAACACCCCATCCCTCGATGCTCCGTCTGCGCAGAAAATCTGTCTTCCATGAAACTGATCCCTGGTGCCAAAAACGTTGGGACTGCTGATTTAGAGAAAGCAGCAACTCATTTAAATCATTAAATCTTTTCAAGAAACTGAACAACTTCAATGCCTAAGACTACTTTTTTGCTTGGATTGGGAGACATAATACCTGCACACAAATTTGCATAAGGGAATTATACATTGAAGAATATTAAATGACAGCGGGAAATGCTCGTAATAAATTAAGTAAAAAACATTGCCACAACAGTATATATTCTATGATTCCAACCTTTTTTAAAATAAGATTTAGGGGGAAAAATAGAAGGATATACAACATATTAGAAATAGATTCTGAATGGCAGGATTATGGGTATTGTAAGTTTTTTCTTTTCTAAACCTTATAAACACTTTTAAATATAAAGATATAATAAATATGATATAGCATTTAAAAGTAAGTCCACAGGGCAGAAATTGTGTTTGCTATCACAGAAAAACAAGCACTTAAAGAAATGTGGGTTTTTTTCTGAGCAGTGGGGTGAATCTGCAAAAGAGAAAAGTGCCTCTCTTGATTTTCTCAACTTTCTTCCTTTTCCCTTGTCCTTGTCCCAATTTGAAAGTAGGAAAAGAAATCGACCTGGCTCTTTTCCTACCCCAAGATGCTCATTCAATGTTGGGAATTACAGTAGGGGAATTTCACGTAGTTCAGACTTCCCAATACCAGAGGCTCCTGGCCCTGCCAGTGGGTCTGTGTCCTCTTTGGTGTTCATTTCCTGCCAGTCACCTCTTTGGGTAGCTGCAGGACAGCTCAGGGAATCCCTGTCTTACCTCCTCTGCAGGAATTCAGGTCTCCACTTGAGCAGAGAGCAGGAAAGAGAGGAAAGTGCAAAGCCAAGACTTTTCTGAGTTCTTACAAGAATACTTGTAAGCAGTTTAAACACTTTATGTTTATCATTATCGCAATCTTTCAGAATAACAACTACCATTTATGGAATGCTTTCCATGTGCCAGGCACCCGCTACATTAATCCATCTAATTTTCACATTGGCCATTTAGGTAGGATCCCTTATTTCACGGATAAAGACACTGAGGCTGAGGTTGAAGAATTTGTCTAAGTTCCCAGAGCTAGAAAGTGGCAGATGTAAGGTGCTTCAGAGATTGCAAAGCTATTTCAAAACTGCCTCCATTTTTCTTCATACTACTCTGTGAGGTCGATGAAGATTCTAAGTTTTAACTTTTGAAACAAAAGGACAGATGGTTTTAAGGTCCCATTTGAGAGTCTGCATGGCTAATCTATAAGCATTTCCAGTTTTTAATTTCAGTAAAGGGAGTCCTGTACTTAGCAGGTCAATGGTCGGGGGCAGACATGGACCTATTACACTAGTTTATGGGTGGCAGATTTCAATCTGACCCTAAAGCAGGTAGTACCAGTATAGTTAGAGACTAGATATTGGCAGCAAACAACCAGCTCACGGTGTGTCCTGACACTGTGAAGACAAGGAGACAGTCCTATACACAGGACATAGGACTAGCTAACTCTAGAATTTGCTGGAGAGAGGGAGCCAGTGATTCTACCAGGCTAGCAAACAGCAAAATAGCCTAGGTCAGTGGATGATGTTTTGATATATCGTGGACCAGCTCACCCCTACGTGGAAAAGGCTAGAGGCTCTGTGTACATAGTGTGAAATCATTTTGACTAGGTATGTATGCTGTCATAAAAGAGTACTTTATTCAGGTCATGAATAAGACAATCTGCTACTAATCCTTAAAGTATCATACGGGTTAATATTGACTTCTTCAATATACACTCATGACAAAGAAAAGAAGACAACATGGCTACAATAATTTATTGCTTTTCATTTTTTATTTGGATGAAAGTGAGGCTACACCAAAGTTGTTTGATGACACTGAGTTATTTTCATAGTATCTAAACTACTTCCTTTATCAGAATTGAATTCCTCATGATTAATCTTTATGGAAGTTAATCCTAAAATAATCTTGATTTTAAAAAAATACATTGCTTCTTTTTGTGGTGGGTGGCGGGGAGAAGGCAGAAGCAGGAGGAAGCATTTTCCCAGAATTATGAATCAGCAACTTTAAGTCCTTGTCCCAGCTCTGCCCCCAACCAAGCAATTCTGAGCAAATCACCTAAGCTTCAGTGTCTTTACCTGTACAACGAGGGACTAGAGTTTAGTTTCTAAAGCCCGGTTAGGCAGTAAGTTTGTATAAGTCTAATATACTTTGGAGTTCATCTTTGCCTTAAATGGATTTATGATCATCTTTGTGAGCCATGATCTCATTATTTAAAAGTTCATAAGGACCAGGTGCAGTGGCTCATGCCTGTAATCCTAGCACTTTGGAAGGCTGAGGTGGGAGGACCATTTGAGGCCAGGAGTTTGGGACCAGCCTGGGCAACATAGCAAGGCCTTGTCTCTACAAAAAAAAATTAAAGATTAGCCAGACATGGTGGTGCACACCTGTAGTCCCAGCTATTAGGGAGGCTGAGGAAGAAAGATTGCTTGAGCCCAGGAGTTTGAGGTTACAGTGAGCTATGGTGGTGCCACTGCACTTCAGCCTGGGCAACAGAGTAAGATCCCATCTCTAAAAATAAAAAAGAAAAAAAGAAAAGTTCATAAGGGAGATAGCTCATCAAACAGACCAGAACACAGGGCCCAAGAGATGACACTGTAACATAGATAATTATGGAAAACAGTCCTGCTGTAGGACAATAGTGACTCCTGAAATTGATAGCCTCTACGCAAATTTGTTTCACAAAGACTATGCTTGCTCCTGAGTAAAATTTGCTTCTTAATTCCTTCTCGACAGAACCACTGATAAAATTGTTTTCATCTTATAATCAAAATAACTTATTCATAAGCCTAATACTCTTGTGAATGATTCCAAAAGACAGGCAATGTTTGATATTGTTTTTATATGACAAGCTACCTTCCATGTGTATCTGTAACAACAGTAAAAGTAAATCCAACGAGTAGGTACCTTTAAGTCCAGAGTATGTAACCCTAAATGTCAAATGCCATAAGACACTGCCACTTGTGAATGGCTTTTTTTATCTTCCAGTGTATGGATGGTGGGCACTCTGAGTAGGAAGCTTCATTATACTGCAGGAGAAAAGCTTTCTCCTTATTTTGTCCTCATCTGATACAGAGAAAAGAGCAAGTGGGCAAGTGTATAAGATTTGAAAGCTGCATTGCTGACAGTCAAGCCTGGAGGTTGCCTCCTCCATCTGTTCTGACCTGAACTCTAGTTAATCTTGTCCAAGTTAAATTCTAACTATCACCAGATGGGATCTATCACCTGCTGGGACCTGTCACACCTCAGATTTTTGCTCTGCCAGAAGTAAAGTTCTGTTCTTAGAACTCCCATGAGTAAATATTATGCTCTAAGATGGATAAATGAGATACAGAGCTAGCTACAAACAATTAGGTCTTAATGAGCTCAATATATAACGTGTCATAGAGTTAAAAATGTGAAAAGATTATCTTTCCAAATGTACCTATAATTACGATGACAACCTGCTTGCCAGTCACAAACCTACCGGGCTTGTTATGAGGATGAAACAAGAAAAACTCAAAGGATGACACTAAACTCTAGGTAAGACAGCTTCCAGAATTCAAGAAGGGAATTTCCCCCGTGTTCAGGCAAATACATCCTTTCTTATCTTTCTTGCCCACTCGAAAGTTCTGACATAAATGCTTCAAAACCTAGTGTGGTTGTTCAAGTCTGCTTAGAAGCTTACAGCGCCTTCTGCGAGGTTTCGGGTATTTTCAAAGGTTTTTCTTGTTCTGTACTTGTTGCCTCCAAATTTGTAATTCTCCTCCAACTCCATCCTCCTTTTCTTTGTGCTATAAGCTATTTAATGCATTCCATTTATCACTTTCCTTTCCCACATAAAATATTGTTGGGAAATTTCCCAAGGGGAAATCTCTATAAAAGCACTAAGAGAAAGAAAGTAAGGATGAGTTACTGCCTATAAATCGGGCAGTTTAATGTCTTTCGTTTTAATCACGATTTAAGACTTAAAACCACGAGTATCTGTGCAAAAGAACTTTCTTCTATGAGGATTGTCCGGCTTCCTCCCTAGGTTTCAATCCCGAAATTTGCCATGAATAAAAGAAACATCACCTCATTTCTCCCAAGATTCCAAGCCGACAATGCTCTTCACCAGCAGGTGTTTCCCTTTATGACGCCAAACGCTTTCTAGAACCTCAATAACTGAAGAACTCCCTAAACCTTAGGTTTCTCTACTGCCCCAGCGACGTTCCAGGGTTTGTTTCTCTACTTCCCTAGGCCCAAGCCCGCCCAACGGCGTTAAACCCAGCCTCTTATTGGTCCAGGTGTATGCTCGTCCCCTCAGCAAGCCAATCAGAGCCTCCCTTTTGTACACTAGGAATACGGGAAACGGAAGAGACCGTTGCTTGTCCCGGGAGCAGGGGGCGGCCATGAGGGAATGACAGCCCTATCTTCCAATAAGCAGAGCCCCGGGACCTGCCCCTTCTGGCTCCGGGGATTGAAAAGAGCGTAGATGCCGGCAGCAGCGATGAGTTGTAGGAGGTGCTGGCTGCCAGGCGGCCCCGAGGATCCGCTGCTGCTGCTGCCGCCGCTGCCGCCGGCATCTTTGCAGGTGAGTGGTCTTGTTTTAGAATATTACTGTTGCGAATGTTTCCATGTTTAAGTGATGTGGTGTTTTATTTCGGAGTGTGAGGAAGGCCTTTACTTCCCCCGATTTAGTCTTTGGTGGGAGTCTGGTGCCCACTCCACCCCTCAGGCTGGGACGCTCGCGTGTCCCCCGGGTCTCTCTCCACTGTCCCTTTCTCTGCATGAGCCTCTCAGGCAGTCACAGTTCTGTCAACTGAAAGGAGAAAGCCGCCTTGGTAGTGGTGTCTTGAGGCAGGAATAAATACAAGTTGAAGGGAATGATGAACTTCTCTCTCCTGGACGTCTCAGGCACGGTGTGGCGGAGCCTGAAGAGTAGTAAGGTTCCCTGGAAGGAGACAGGGCATTTAGGGTGCCCTGTATTTAGGGTACCGGCAGACTGGCCCCATCATTTTGTGTAAGAAGACGGAAAAACTTGAATGCCATGAAAGGAGAAGAAGGTGAATATATGCAGTGGTTTCATGTACCACTGGAGTCTGCAGCCAAATCACAGGTTTTTAGAACCACTAAAAATACAAAGGTAAGTGTATTTCCGTCTTTTCTAAGGGACAGGGGCCTGGCATTACACTACAGAAGGTCAATAAAAATGCATTATTGAAGGTAGGTTTGCAGTTAAGCGTTGAAGGATAATTGGTTGTTAGCTAACTTATTATAACTCCCATTCCCTACTGCTTCACTTCCAAATTATGGAGGATTTATAGCTTTTGAGTGTAACTACAATATTAACTGACTGAGTGAAGATTCCTTCAGAGAGGAAAAAAACGATCTAACGCTGTTTCACCACCAGTAGCTACTAAAATTTTCTACCATGAGAGCAAAACTTGTGTCAACTTGTCTGCCCTGAGTCCAGGGACTAGATTTTATCCATCATTGTATTCCTCTAGCATCTCATAAACCACAGATGCTCCCCAGATGGTGGTGGACTTTAGAGAAGCACAGTTCAAACAAATGGCATAGTGGAAGGAGCTCTGAGTTAGAAGGTGAACACCTTGGTTTTAGTCCTGAAACTGTTATTATTTGTGTGATCTTAAACAAATCATTTCAATTCTGACTGTTAATTTTTGAAAGCAGATGTTGCATTAGATTATTTCTGAGGTTCATACCTGTAAAAGTCTGTTTTAAAATAAAAAGGATTAGACAATTTTCATCACCGGTACACAAGCAGAATCTCATTGCAGTAAATTCTGTACCAATCTATTAGCAAGTAAAAGTTTCCAGCTTCAAGAGTAAGTTCTTTTGTGTTCATATTTAAACCAAACCACAAACTACTGTAGAAAATTTGTGCAGTACAGAAGTATAATGTGACAGAAACTGTCATCCTTAATCCCATCACTCAGAGGCAACCGCTGTTAGTTTTGGGTAGATCTTTTAGTCTTCTTTTGCCTTCTATGGTTGGTTGAGATTAAGAGACACACCTTTTATTTTAAGGAATGATTGATACATCTTAATTTACCTAGGGCTTCATCTTTGTATGTCTGGTGCCTGGAGAACAGAGGACACACAAATGTTTGAACTCAACAGTTTTTTGAAACATCCTTGGGATGAATGTGGTGTGAGGGGATGTTTATATGGGTGACAGGACAAAATAGGACAAAAAGCATTAATAACAAAACTCTTTCACTGAAACTTGGCCACAAATATAGCAAAAGCATACTTTATAAAATAGAAATTAAATGTTAACCATATCTCTAAAGCATATGGATTGCAGAATGTTACTTAGTATTTGGTATGCTTCTAGGACTGTATCTCACCATCACCGTCTCCCACGCCACAGTATTTGATTGCAATTTGATTGCATTCCTCCTTCCAACACTAGTGTAAGCTTTTCCTTTCTAACTCTTCCCTCTTTTTACTTTATTTCCAGCTTTGCTTCTATTCATACCATTGGCAAGGTAGGATTGCTTTGATGAGCCTGAGACCTGTGCCATTCTTCATGAGTTTGTCAAAATATGTTCCATTCTACTTCTTACTTTTTGGTACAGTGCCTCACTATAATCTCATCTAATTTTTCCTAATAGCCCCTTGAGGACAGTAGTTTCATTATACTCATCTTTATGGATATTGAACCTGAGGTCCAAACAATTTAAATAACTTATTCAAGATCACACTGTCAATAAATAGCAGAGCTGGGCTCATATCCAAGTTTTTTTGCTTCAAACCTTTAGGATTTGGTGGAAACTGTTGTGTTGACAAAAACTATTATCCCAAGGAAGTAAATGACCAGAGATAGGAAGGAGATGTCACGAGTGGGTGTTGTGCACAAGTGGTGATGCCATGCAAGCTACAACAAGCAACATGATCCAAGAAAATACGCATTTGATTACACATCTATATCTTTTTCCTGTGCGTAGGGATCTACCTGCTATGGTTTGTTACTCTTGTAACAAGTGATCAGTAGGGGATATTAGTAGAAGTAAGTTTGGAGAATGAAAGGATTATAGTGTCTGGAAAACACCTGTGAGTGGTAGAATTTGCTCCTGGTAAAAAGATGTTCTTATGACTGCAAATACAAATGGAAAAGTTACTACAAAGCTTTAGGAGAAGTAATAGACTATGGAATACTAGGTACTTTTAGGTACAGTCATGTTTCAACTTTTAATATTGAACTTGATTTTGCGGAAGGCATATTTTTTTACGATGCTAAAAGCTGTGAGGAACTGAGCACCAGATTTCATTTCTATTGAGAACTGTTCTTTATTAATTTGTGTGAGACACAATTAACCTTTCTCTCTCTCTGTCCTCAAACATAGTCAGCCCATCTTCTATAAAGTTAGATTCCTAATGCAATGGGGGTTAGAAGTTGCTCAAAGCTATGCAGTGAGGATTTGGACCAAGGAAAACATCTGAGTGGTCCAGAATAGCAATTGGATATTTAATATTTAAACATAAGCTTTGGATCAAAGTGACTGAGGTTCTATGTCCTATATTTGATATTATTTCAACATTATATTGTTGATCAAATTTCTTGCTCAATTTTTGGAAATGGAAGAAGAACTGCATTTTTAGAACTTTGCCCCGACCTGTTCATGAGGTGTGATACTAGAGTTAGACATTATTAATTTTCAAACATGTAAGGAAGGAAGCAAAGTCCCAGGAGTGTTAGTTTGAAAGACAAGATGAGCCTCAGTTATGGAGCGAGTTATAATAGGGGGGCCTCAATAGGGGAAATATCATGTAAAATTATATTTCACCCAATTTCATATGTGAAATTATGTGGTCTAATGAAGAGCAGGAGTAGGAAACAGCAGCAAGATGATCATCCTGTATTTGCTGAAACTACTTAAAGATTCCAAAAATACTAGAGGAGTAACCTCAGTTAATGCAGTGCCTTGCATGGGCATTGTTCCCCTGTCTACTCTCTCTGTTCCTGCTTTGCCAAAAAAATGCTAATCTTGAAACATAACTTCAATCTTATGATGACATTTACTGAAAGAATATTTTTTGCTTTATAGGTAAGTTAGATGGAATTTCAATACCTATATAGTGAAAGGTCTTTGAAGGTTATAAATTAGCTGCAAAGTGTGTTCTTTGAATCATCTATTTGTTTATTGCCAAGGCAATTGCATACCCCGTACTCCTGAGCAAGTGTACATTCACCGGAAGTGTGAGGCACTGTGACATAATTTATGAAGATGTCTAATTGGGGTAAAGTGTGTCAAAATGACAGATTATATTCTTGAAGAAATTTAATAGGTTGAATCACTTTTTCCCTGTAGTTCTATCTTGAATCCATTCCTAAACGATTCAATTAAACAAAAGTCAGGTACTCAGACTGACTTACATGTGCTCAGTATTGTCTTCTGTGAGGGATAAAAACAATTATGAATGGGATTCTATTATTCAAGGTACTTGCAGTTCTGGCCAAGAATGAAATCTGGTGATTTTATTGGAATTACCTATGACAGTGTGCTTAAAGGTTAAAAATGTTAAGGTGATTAGTAGATCTGAGTATGGGATCCAGTGAGACCAATGATTGACATACTAAGGCCTTCTGTACCTGTTTTTGAACAGCCCACAAACTGTGAATGATTTTTATATTTTAAATGGTTGAAATAAATCAAATAACAATATTTCATGTGTATGGAAATTATATGAAATCCTAATTTCAGTTTCCATACGTAAAATTTTATTGGAACACAGCCACATTTATTCATTTATATATTATCTGTGGCTGCTTTCATCTACAATGGCAGAATTATACAACTGTACATAATAATACATATTTTAGGCTTTGTGAGACCACATAGCTCACAAAGCCTAAAAAATTTGCTATTTGGCCTTTTACAGAAAAAGTTGCTCACATCTGAGCTAAGGTATAGTGTCTTTCACATTTCTCTCCTTCATCCCATTTCAACAGCCTTATCCTGGTCAGGTCTTCATTATATGTTACCAGAATTATTGCAAAAACCTCACAGCTAGTATTTATACCCCTGGTTTTTCCCATCTCTGTCTCTGTGTATGTAAATGCTGCCTGATCCTCCTAAAATGCATGTTATTAAACCTTTAATGATGTCCCAATATTTATAGAAGAGCCTACATTCTTTGGCACAAGGCCCTTCTTGAGCCACTATTCAGTCTTATCTTTCTAGGCTAGTCTCCTCCTACTTCCTTGTTATACCCTGTACTTAGGGTGACCATATTATTTTCCAAATGGGACACTTAAGTGTGAAAGGTGCCCTAATAATAATTATGGTGGGGAAACAGGCCTAAAACAATACTGTTCTATAATAATGATGCGTATGCATCATTTTCCTGTCTACCCTCTCTGTCCCTGCCTTGTGAAATGAATGCTAATCTTGAAATATAACTTCAATTCTATGATGGCATTTATGGGAAGAAAATTTTTTTTTTTTGGCAAATCAGACAAATCAAGATACATGGTCACCCTACCTACAAGGGCTGTCCAGAAAGTATCCAGCCAAACAGAGACATTTATCATATTAATATTAATGATGCTGGATACTTTGTGAACAGCCCTCGTATACCCTGGCCAGTTTGAATGGATTCTCTATAAGCACCTGGTATTTGGCCTTCACTCACTGTTCTTTTAGGCTGGAATTCCTTTTCCTTTTTCTGTAAATATATATCTTAAATTTCTTTCCAAATCCAGTTTAAATAGTGCCATGTCCACGAAGCCCTACTCAGAAATAATCTCTCCCTTCCCACCTCCCTGTTATGAATGAAGTGCTTTCTCATGGTGTAAATTACTTTGAGCTTTAATGACACACACTCTCATGTACATGTCACCTTTCCTCAATAGTTTTTTGAACAGGCTCAGCATTGGGCCATGCCCAAATGGTGTTTGCAACACATGTTTGGAGAATGAATTAATTTATCAGGCTGGGGAGACTCCCGAGTGTGTAGGCCAAACTTTCAATTTATGAGTCATCCATTTTAATGTGACTAAGGTAGTGAGAAAAGGGTTTCCAAGGATTGAGGACAGAGCCTTAGGTTTCAGTGTGGCAGTGTAACAGAATGGTTTAGGGCACAGGTATAGGCTTTGGGGTCCAGCCTGTCCGAGACCGAATTCCAGCTCTGCCAGTCATAACCTGTGTTACCTTGGGCAAATTAACCTCTCCTCTTGTTTCTGCATCTGGAAAATGGGGGTCATCACAGTACCTGCTTCATGGAATGGTGGTTGAGGATCTAAACAGTGCCAAGTACACGGTGAGCACACAATGAATGTCAACTGCTGTGACTAATACCATCATCATCATAATACAGTTACAAGTGGTTAAGAAAATACAGAGACTCAAGACCAAGATGTAACAGAGGAAGAGCTAGATCTTAGTGGATTTTTTTTCCATGACAGGAGTAGTCAACTTTAAGGGGTCAAAGAAGAGTGAGTCCTGAGAGAAGATGGTCTCCACTTAGTTAAAAGTAACTAATCTGCAATCTTTTGAGAGACCATTTCAGTAGAGTGAGAAAGGCACAAAGTAGGTGTCGGGACTAAAAAAGGAATGGCTAGAAGGAAAGAAAAACAGTGAAGAGGAAGGGGAGGAGGGATGAGATACAGAGTCATGCAAAAGATGTTTGCTTGGTAAACTTTTTCTTTAAGCCAGATCATACTTTAAAAAGGAAGAAACCCAAGAGAATGGTAATTCAAAACCTGTGTGTCCCCTTTTTGGTATAAGGTAAATTATTGATTAAAACTAGTACTTAATTTAAGTGCCAGTAACTTTTGCTGTGGGATAAATGAGGAACCTTAAGAACCAACTGGAGGGTGGTGGGTTTTACCAAAAACAAAACACCAAAACTTGAGGTTTTAAAAAGAGTAGTTTCTAATTTAGACTAGGGAGTATATCTTAGGAGGGTACCTCTTATAAGTTGGGGTGACTATTGCCTGACTTGACTTTGTGCCCTGAGGTGTTTCCTAAGAGCAGTAATGAGCTGAGCCCTCCTTTGTGCTCACCTTGTTTGCTCATGTTTTATGAAATGGCTACCTGTGTTGAGAAGGACAAGTTTGGACTGGAGGTGCTCCTGTGAAGCCAAGGGAGCCCAGATCCTCAGACCACGACTCTAGGATCTCCTCCAGTCATGAAGATGAAAGAGCACAGGGATTGGAGGCAGAAGACCCGGGTCTCAGACCCAGTTTGCCAGACCCAGTTTGCCATTTAGTGGCCTTATGTTTTTGAACAAGTCAGTCGGAATCTCCGTTTTCTCTGTGGAGTTAATGGCCATCCATGAACATACGAAACTTACAGAACAAAAGTACAGGGTACGAAACTATAATGGATAATTATTTTTGGCTCCTGCTGGCTGTTAAATACACAGGGATTCTTGAGTTAATGCTTCCTAATCTCTTGGTCCTGCCAACTGACTGTTTTTACTTTGGCAGTTACCCCTAAAAGTGTCATGCCTTAGGCTCATTAGCACAATCTAATTATTTTTGTCTGACTTTGATTCAGTCAGCACATCTGCTAAGTGACTTGTATGTGTTAAGTGGCATGCTAGGTTCTAGAGAGATAGCAGTAAGACCTGCCTCAGTGCAGCTTCCAGTCTAACAGGGCACATAGACACTGAACAAATAATCTGGAACGAGTGACCTATCGCAAGTGCACCGAATGTGGTAAAGCAGGATGCTACAAGAGTGTGTAACAGGCAAGCCTGACCTCCGTCACAGTGGGCGAGGAGAAAGGGCAGAGAAGTCTGCCTAGAGCAGAGGTTCTAAAAGCATGGTCCTCAGACAAGCAGTGTCAGCATCACCTGGAAACTTGCTAGAAATGCAGATTCTCAGGCCTACCCGAGACCTACTAAATCAAGCTCTGGAGGAAGACTTAGCAATCTGTTTTAATTACATTAATCTGTTTAATGTGATTTTTGATGTACATTAAAGTTCAAGAACCACTGGCCTGCAGGAAATAACATTTAGACTGAGCTCTACAGCTGCCCTCTCCAGTGTGGGAGCCACTGGTCACATGGAGCACTGGAAATGTGGCTAGTCTACATTGAGATGTGCTCTCAGTGTGAAATACCAGGTTCCAAAGACTTACTACAAAAAACAAAAAAGAATGTAAAATACCTCATTAGTAATTTTTATATGGATCGTATGTTGGGATGATAATATTTTGGATCATAGGATTAAATAAAATATGTTACTAAAATTAATTCCCCCTATTTCATTTTATTTTTTAATGTGGCTTTTAGAAAAATTACAATTACATTTGTGTCTTGCATTATATTTTGATTGGACATAGCTGATCTAAAGGATGAATAGTGGTAACCTAAAGCAGGGTGGGACTGAAGAGGTAGTGGAGGGGAGGAGGTGATGGGTAAGTGTCCCATGTAGGATTCAGTATGCGCAACACTATTGAGTCAAGAAAGAACCTGTCATGCTCAAGGACATGAAAGAAAACCAAAGCTTTACAAGTCACATTAACGATTTTGGACTTCATCCTAATATCAACAGGAAGAAGTGGGTCTTTTAAATAAAATGCTCAATATTCAGGAAGTTTGCTGCTAATAAATGAGGGGAGCAAAGAGAGCTACAGCTGAATATAGCAAGACTCTCAGGATCAAAGCTCCCCCTGCACCCCAAGATGGTAGGGGAGGGGTCATTTGGTCCAGAAGTACCATTGAGAGGGAGTGGGACCCCACCCATCACCTGACCCTAACCCTAGGGTAGGAGGCATGAGCACCCCCCACTAGAGAGAGAAGTAATGTCACTTGGGAAGAGGTAGTTTTCAGTTCATTTTCAGCTCATTGAACCTGAAAGCTGAGTGGGAGTTTGTTTACAGAGCTGGGAACCTCTGCAGGGTAACAGAGAAGGGTTTAGTGAAGGAGGGGGCTGTGAGGGTGGGTCAGGGAGAAGGAAGCCCAGAGCATTATGGGGAGTACACTGTCCTTTGAAAGAGGGTGTTGGACAATAACAGAAACAGAGGAAAGCTGCGATAAGAGGCCTAGAGGCTTCACCATTCATCTGGTCATAAGCTATTAGACACAATCTAGCCTGCAGACATGTTTTGTTTAGCTCATATTTGACAAATGTATTTGTATTAGTTAATATTTAAATCAGATATCACATAAAAATGTACATTTCTAGGTTTTTTTTTTTTTTGAAAATTGGAAGATGTAGAAACCCCAGCTCCTCAACCTTATTTTAAAAACTTTTTTCCTTTTAGATTCTCTAGGAATCACTACAGAAAGGTAGAAACCAGATGTAGATTCCAGTTAACTTTGTCACTGATTGTTATATAACTGTGGGTGAATCACACAGAATGTACTGTCAACTGACTTTTCCCATTTAACTAATTGCTGAATATTTATTATACAAGGAGCTTTTGAGGTTTCAAGCAGGACAGAAAATCTCCAGCTAATGGAAGTTGCCAAGAGTTGCAGAAGACCAGGCCCCAATGCTCATATAATCTTGACTCCCCAGTGTGGAAAACACCGGGGTGAAGAGGGGAGACCTCTGGGCATGGAAACCCAGCCACATTTGTCAGCGTAGACATGTCCACCACAAGAGAATAAAGGCAGGCAGACCAGTAAGGTCTGCAGATCCCCCAGGGAACAGTGGCCCAGCAGATTTTCATACAGTAGTTTAAATGGAAGGAGTTCAGAATCGCTTGAGGGGTGCCTGTCCCACTTACTAGATTCTGTTAGCATATGATTGGTGTGTGCAGGATGTCTGAAGGTCTGGGCAGGAGGAGTCAGGCCTCCTTATCAGCGTGGTTCGTCTCACTCCCACAGCCTTGCTCCTGATAACCTGTTTCTACTGGCAGCATCTCTCAGCTGCTCACATTTGATAGCTTGTTTTTCATCCGGATTTATTCCTGCTGAAAGCTATGTCTTGAGACAGGTGAGAGATTATTTTGGTGAATACCACATTTACTGTTAATGTCACTTTAAATCACTTTTTATGCTGTTTGAATGTTGAACCGCCTTGTGTCTTGCATACCTTAGAATTTTCTTGTTTGTGTTGTAGCCTGTGGCATTGAAGAGCTAGTTGCTACAAATAAGCAATACATGCCAGATATGTGGGGGGGGGGTTGATTGAGTTAACATGTTTAGCAAGGTCAGTAACAAGAAGGCAAGACAATGTTTCTTTTCCACCAGAGGAAAAACAAAGTGAGAGTCAGTTGTTAAGAGCTGGGAGTTCCCAGGTACTAGTCATTTTTTGAGACATCTATAACTCCATCTATCCTCTTTACTGTAAGCCTGAACTGCATTTTTATCAGGTGGAAACACAGCATGCCATTAAAATGAAGTATTCTGTTGTTTTACATCATACAATTGCCATACTATCCAGCCATCAGAAAATTTAAGTCAACTACATTCCCTGTAATTAATTATCTGTAGAATATGCTTGTATGCACCATAGTGTGTGAGTTACCGGATGTCTGACGTCAAAACTGTTCAAAGGGATTTTAGTTTATGTTAGGAACTGGCTGTTGTAACATTGTGCTTCCATTTCTAGGTAGTCAGTTAAATGAATAATGTAACTTAAACTTTTTGTTTCTTCTCTAGATGTATTACTGTCCTTGAACACTAGCCCATTTGAAAACACCAAAGAAGCTCAGACATCAGCATGTCCAAGTACAAACTTATTATGTTAAGACATGGAGAGGGTGCTTGGAATAAGGAGAATCGTTTTTGTAGCTGGGTGGATCAGAAACTTAACAGTGATGGAATGGAGGAAGCCCGGAACTGTGGGAAGCAACTCAAAGCACTGAACTTTGAGTTTGATCGTGTATTCACATCTGTCCTTAATCGGTCCATCCACACAGCCTGGCTGATCCTGGAAGAGCTGGGGCAGGAATGGGTTCCTGTGGAGAGCTCCTGGCGTTTAAACGAACGTCACTATGGAGCCTTGATTGGTCTCAACAGGGAGCAAATGGCTTTGAACCACGGTGAAGAACAAGTGAGGCTCTGGAGAAGAAGCTACAACGTGACCCCGCCTCCCATTGAGGAATCTCATCCTTACTACCATGAAATCTACAATGACCGGAGGTATAAAGTGTGCGATGTACCCTTGGATCAGCTGCCACGATCTGAAAGCTTAAAGGATGTTCTGGAGAGACTCCTTCCCTATTGGAATGAAAAGATTGCTCCTGAAGTATTAAGTGGCAAAACCGTTCTGATATCTGCTCATGGAAATAGCAGTAGGGCACTCTTGAAACATCTGGAAGGTACCAGCTTTCTGTACTACTTATTGGAGGTTGCTAAGTGTTATAGTTGGTCCTTAGTCCTTAATCTGGAAGTTAAGCTAATCACTGTTTACATAGTAGACTTCCCTTCTCCATTCCCCTTTGTCACTTCAAACTTAAGAATCTTCTTGGTTGTATAACTGAAAACTCCTATGCCTTTCACATTCATGTTATTTGGAGCAGTGGTTTTCAGACTTTAGCAAGCATCAGAGAGCTTGGTATAACACAGATTTCTGGGCTCACCCTCAGAGCTTCTCAACCAGTGGGTCTGGAGTACAGCCTTAGAATTTGCTTTTCTTGGAAGTTTGCAGCTGATGCTGATACTGCTGGTTGGGGTTCCACACTTTGAGAAGCACTGGTCTAAAGGATTCTATGGCTTTTGTTGTAGGACAATGAAAGGAGGCTAGGAGGGGAAGGAATTGTAGAAATGGTGTCGAAAAAAAATTTGAGTTTTTCAGCTTAAGTAAATTATCTAGACTTCAGTTTTGCCCACTTTCTCCCAGCTTTAAATAATGATTACTGTGTTTCCAGACCTAGGTTTCCTGAGCAATTCTCTTGTTCAGTCCTCTCTTTCCAGACCAGGCTTAGTCATTGGAAGAAAGTTAGGGGGAAGGAAAATAAAAGGATAATTGGTTTATTTATTTATCTTGACTCTAAAATTTTGGAGATCATCAGTAGCCTTAATTTTATTTTAACTACTTGATATTGTGTTCTAAATGTATGCTAAAATGTACTGTATTGTTACATTCTTCTTAAGTAAAATGAACTAATGAACTCTTTTGAGGACTCAAGTTCACCAATTTTGGATCTCAGTTTGCACTGTGACACTTTCTGGGGATTTCTTGCTCCCTTCTGTTCCTTCACTAATCCAGATGGTTGTGCTTTTTGAGTGTTCTGCTCTGTCTGGTGTTTTCTTGCCTTTGATCACTGTCAGCAGGTAGCTTACTAAACAGAAGACATTTCTCCATCATTCCGTTTCATTCTGTTTTATTTTTTTATAAGATGCTGTGAAAAATGAAAAGGCTGACCTTATATGTGAAATAGGTTATTGATAACAAAATGATCTTTAGCATGTGATTGTTTCCCTAATATTTATAACATGGCCAAGAGGCAAATCGTTACTGGTATAGCTGACATCCATTAATAGTGCAGAGATCTAAATATTAACTATTAAAAACTTTATTGTCTAGACATGGTGCTTGATCTGTTTGTGTGATGTGTGGGTTTATATATCTTATTTAGCTACACAAAAGGTTTTATTCTTGTTCAGGATAATCATATATTTGATTAAATGATATATAACTTCATTAATGGGCTATAATATTTTATTGTTTGAAGAAGTAATGAGGCTCCTATTAGGACAACAAGAAACTGAAATTCAGAAAGCAATAGCTTAGGGCAAATATATAGAAGTGATAAAGCACAGAAATGCACAGACGCATAGTATAGAATAAGGAGAAAAGTGAAAATGCAGCTTTGACCACTGGGACAGAAGTGAACTTAGAGGGCTGGCCAAGAAATGAGGTCTTTGTTTAAGTTGGATGTATGAAACTGACCTTTCAGAGATTAATGAAATTAAAGTAGCCTTACATTGTAACTCCTATCCCCATCACAATAAAGAGACTTTATAGAAAATGTTTTTATTTAGGAGATAGTTGATTTAAAACAGTGGGGTTGGTGTGACAAGAGGCAA
This sequence comes from Avahi laniger, assembly GCA_963575035.1. Lineage (NCBI taxonomy): Eukaryota > Metazoa > Chordata > Mammalia > Primates > Indriidae > Avahi > Avahi laniger. Next base: position 15,772 of record CAUYSK010071734.1, on the reverse strand, counting down.
ATTGTAGGAAGAGACTGGAGTAACAAGTATGTGAACATGAACAAAGGCACAGAGCTGGAAGATGATGTCTGCAGTAGGAGGGAGGTGTATATGAGCTAAATAGAGAAAGGAAATGTAGAGTTGGTGACCAGGGAGGATGGCAGACATTCAAGGGAAAAAATTGACAGAAAAGCCAGAACATACAGTTAGGCTTAAGCCCATAGCCCAGGAACCAAATGGAGTGGATGTGACGATTGAGACCTGTCCACAGGAAAATAACAAGGGTGGTTTGTAATCCTGGCTCACCCCTCCTGGGGAGAATAACCTTGTTCCTTTCTGGCCTATAGTACCCCCTGGTGGTACTGCTGTTAAGATTCATGTAGTTGTTAGATGTTGCTTTGATTCCCACCCATGACCTAACTCCCACGCCTAATATGGAAGAAATTATGTCATGTGCATGAAATAGGCTGGATTGGATTTTAGGATCACTTCATAAATCAGTTATCTTTTGTCTTAGGGGTCCTTTTCTGTGGTCCCCAACCTCCAGGCCATGGACTGGGCCACAGAGCTCCACTGCCCCCCCCACAACTCCAATTTTTCATGGAAAAATTGTCTTCCATGCAACTGGTCCCTGGTGCCAAAAAGGTTGGGGACTGCTGCTCTAAATACCAATCCACATTAATAAAGTTCCTCTTACAATGCATATTGAAAAATAAGGTCCAAACATTCTATATCACAGCTGTGAGAATTAAGCATAAATGACTTCCTCAAGATCAGAAGAAATAGTGTATGTTATTTTTCCACATCATTTTTGTTAAGTTAGTGAGATTTTAGCCCTTTTAAAATTTATTATAGATGTATACACTCACCAGAATAGGAACACCTATGTTAGTCCTGTTGTCTTGCATGTCTAACTTTCAACAGCTCAAGTTACGGGGCTCCATGTGGTACCTGATAAATTCCCAGTCTAACAGAAAACATTTCATTGAATTTAGATGCTAATTTATTAAGACTCCAAAAATTAAGTCAATCTCCTTTACTTCAGGGGGAAGATAAAGATTTTCTTCTTGTGGGAAGGACTACTTGCCATTTGCATGTATGTTTTATTTTGGTAAAAAAACATATATCATAAAATTTACCGCCTTAATTACCAATTTATATTTACTATAAAGTTATATAACCATATACCCCTTTTCTGATTAATACTTGTGGTCCCAGTGCAATTATTAATAGTATCTCCTTTTATTTTAATATGCGCCCCAGGTTTGAGGATAAATTATGTGGTTACCTTACTATTAATATAAAGAATTGATTCCAGAAATGTATGTAACCAGGGTTCCCTATTTCCTATAAACACAAAAGTTGCTAAATTTCTTTACATTGATTATAAAAGCAAAAATGCTTGTGGTTGTATTAATCTGATTTTTAGTCATGCTTTCTAGACATGTTTATACAAAATTCTCCCCTATAAAATTGGCTGTTTCAAGGAGCTGGGTGATTTTTCCCTATTTTGTCCTTAAAATGTTTGAGATCTTAAAGTGTTTTACCTACTGCCAAGGTAGAGTGTGGCAAGTGAAAGAATCAATGACAGCATACTGTCCTGTTATAAAAATACTGTCTTATTGTTTAAAAACTGTAAGTTTAGGGTGGGAAGAATAATGACCCCAGTTAAATAACTAATTAGAATATTATTCTACCCTGAAATTGCAAGGTGCCTTAAGATCTTTCTACTGAGAGTTTACTAGTATTACTCTTCTTCTCTCAGAGCTGCTCTTAGAGGTATCCTCCATTTACCTCAACCATGGAGAGTATTGATTCTTAAGATGTTACATTGTTTCTCAAGTATTTGGTATTATGACATTACCCTATAGGCTGTCAAATCCTGACTGATACTTCCTCCATTTGTGGGAAAGAAGACTGGTGCTGTTAAAGGAAAATGAACCTCAAAAGAGACTTCAGATGACTTGGCCATGATCACGATAATTAATGGGAATCGTGAAGTCTACCCAAAACCCAGTACAAAGTCTCCACACACAGTTATCACCTGGCCTTTTAATTTATTTTCTGAAAAGCAATCCTTCCCTTGCTCTATTCTTTATTTGGAATACAGTGTTGTAAGAAGTGGCATTAAACTATAAAAAGGTAATTTAATGCAGTGAATTGAGTCTTAAATTATTACTGCTGTTATCATAACATTGTGGTCTGTGAGTGGCACTCCCTAGCACAACTATAAAAGATGGCCTTTTTGAGCACATACTATGTGCCACGCACAGTTCTAGACATTTTATATATATATATATCTTGCTTTATATATCTAGGAACTAGAACATGGCTCTCAGCTCACTGGAAATCTATGGTTCAATACTGTGTTTTACTCTGCTGTTTAGTGTACCCAGGTCATATTTTTTATTTCATTTGATCAATCGTTGATCACTAAGCTGTTTTGCTTAAAGAAACTGCTTTAGTAAAAAGGGGAAACTACTGATACACCCACTATCATGGATGACTCCCAACTGCATTATGCTGAGTGAAAGAGACTGGGCTCAGAAAGCTATGTACTGTGTGATTCCATTTATATGCCATTAGGGAAAAAGCAAAACTATCAGAACATGACCCAGATCAGTGGGGAAAGGACAGGTTGCAAAGAAGCATGAGGGAATTTGAGTGGTGATAGGACTATTTTATATCCTGATTGGTGGTTATTATACTACCATATGCAGTTATTAAAACTCATAGAACTGTACACTGAAAAGGGTAAATTTTACTGCATGTAAATTATACCTCAAAAAAGACCTTCTTTGTCCAGTGAAATCACCACTGGCTTAATTGGGAGCCTTAACCTTTTGTTTCACAAAATAATAGACTAGATTTGTTTGATTGTCAGTTAGCAAAATTAAGTAAAGGTTGCTACATACACTTACTTGTGCCTTTGAAAACTAACCTGGAGAGCATTTATTATGTGTTCTCAAGGCTTCAGGAGCTATCTGAGCTATCTGGTGCTGACTTTATTTAACACCTAAACCATGGCCACTGTGGGGAAGGACTTTACAAGAGTCCTTCTTCATGAGAAGTTGTTTATAAACTGCTGGACCATGAAATTTTGTCTGAGAGTCTTGTTAATGTTACAGGTTGTGAGCTCTTCTAATAAAGGCTTTTTTAACCCAGAATTACCTCTGCCTATTTGCTACCAAATTCTGTAGCCTTAACTGGGGCTTCCATTTGCTTTTCTTCCTTCTTATAACCACCTACTCTAGGAAGGAGTCACCAAGGACGTCCTAGAGTCAGTGCAGCTGAATGGTACAGTGAGAGGCAAGTGTTAATGATTCGGAGTTAGGTGACACTCTTGTATAAGAATTGCAAACATAGGAACCACATGTCAAAGCCTAGGATAGGCTTTTTGACTGACAAAGATGGCCTCTACCCTGTTAAATCACTCGTTTATATAATATCTCTACTTATAAATTGTATAGGATTTTGAGATTTATTTTTAATCTGATAGTAGTTCTTAATACTTTCAAAAGACATATGGAATATTATATAGTAAGAAAATTCCTACTTAAGGGACTGCTTTCCTGATTTTTTAGAAGCAAAAATAATTACCTATACTGTGCTAGTTAAGTCCAGGTTAGTTAAATCAGGGCCCAGCCCTGACTGGTTCAGACACACTTCTCACAAAGCACCACCAAGAAAACTTCTAACATAGGCCTAGTGTCTAAAAGCATCCTGTTCTGTAACATTCCAGACAGGCATGTGTTTCTTTCTCTGTGGTTGGCATAGTCACTTCCTGTTTGTTTCCTGCTGGCCTGCATTGAAGAAAAAGCCAGGTACCAAACTAAAGCACTGGATGAAGTCTGCATCTTGCCAGAGGAAGTGTATTGTTTAGTCTGGGTTCAAGCACAGAACTAAGTAGTTCCAAGTTTGGAATGAAGAGTGGCACGCAAGACACTCATGCAAGACAGACTTGATCCCCAAAAGAATTGTGTGCAGCTGCACGCATAACCAGGCAAAGAAATGATGAGATGAAATTAGAGAATCGGGAAGGAAAGGTCAGCCGGGACTAGCTGTGGGAATGGGGACTGACAAGTTAGTCACCTTTGGCATTTTAGTGTGATATTTTCAGAAGCAACCAATTCAGCCCTCTCTCATGTGGGCAAATAGTTGCCTGGTGGTGTGCTTAAGCTTTCTTTAATTATAATTGATTTATAGAAACCTTTATTTTTAAATAGTATAGACTATTTTAACCATAAAATTAAATGTAGAATGAATTCTTCTCTCTACCTTATTGTAAATTAGAGGCTGTTATTCTATCATCATGTTATAATATTCCAATTGCCCTAGCCTATCTTTAAGTTGTACATATATAGCATTCAAACCTTAAAGAATTAAAATTAAAAATAGGTCGATCATCTATGAAATTCAGAACCTCTTGTTTCAGCTCTTATTGGCCATAGAAGAATCCAGAATTCTTATCACAAATTGTCTGTAAGTGAGGTTTGAATGTGACTTACTTGAGTAGGAAAGCAAGTGGGGAATGAATGGGGATTTAATGAAGTGTGTCCTCACAGTTGAATGAGTTGATTGGGCCAACTTTTTGTGCATATGGTTTCCACAGGGCCAACTTGAACTTGCATGTGTGGATTTGGGTATTTGCAGAATCCTGAAACCAATCCCCTGCGTATCATTTTAACTTCGATATGATGTCCCAGTGAATGACTTTGTAATTGGATATTACATAATATAGCACTAATTCTGTTTGGTTTAACCCAGTTCAGATGCATTATTCTAGCCTTAGGAGTTTTGCTTGCTTAATTTTCTTAGAATGATGAATGTAGCTTATGCCAAAATTGGGTAATGAGTAATAGCTTCACTGTGGTTTTTCCTAATTTGCTGTTTTAAAATTTCAGTCACCAAAGTCACATTGACTGATTATTAACCAGTCTAAGTATTTTAAATATTTGTAAGTAATTAGTCTGCTGTATGAATGGCTTAAGTAGTTTTTAAAGTGGAATGTTGGCTTTATTTATTGGAAACATTTCTATTTTTGTTAAACTCTCCTTCCTTTGTAGTTGAATTATTACAATTCTGGTGGCCTTTGTTTAGTTTGGCTCTTTAATTTGGTCCCACACAAAAGTTAGATAAGAGTTTGAGATTGGTGCTGTTAAAGAGAGGACTTGTTGGATCTGGTTAGATCTGAAGCCACGGTCAAACAGATGAGTCCCACGTGTCCTCCTAGCCTAGCCCTTGCTGAAGACCTAGAACTTATTTCTAAAGTCACAGACAGCAACCCCTAAACCAGGCTTATCATGATTCCCAGTGCATTAGGTATTTTGAGGGGATCACACAAACCTATTCATGCCCCTCACCAGTCCTGGGAACACTGGGTATATCAGAAGATGCCCAGTTAGTACCTAGCCTTAACAAGGGCAGAGCATACATATAAACATTCTCGTCTCTCCCCTTCCATGGTGATGGTGGAAATAACCATGGACAAGTCAGATGACCAGAATTTAAGTCTAGGTCCGTTTTTACTAGGATTTAGTAATTTAGTCTAGGTACATGATTCCAGTTTTTCCACATCCTCACTAACATTTGTTTATAATCTGACTTTTTGATTGTAGCCATCCTAGTGGGTACAAAGTGGTATCTCATTGTGGTTTTGATTTGCATTTTCCTGATAGCTAATGATGTTGGGCATATTTTTGTGTGCATTTGTATATCTTATTTGGAGAAATGTCTGTTGAGATCTCTTGCCTACTTTATAATTTGGTCATTTATCTTTTCATTATTGAAGTACAATAGTTATATATTCTAGATAAAATTGCCTTATCATATATATAATTTGCAAAAATTTTCTCCCAATCTCTGGGTTGTCTTTTCATGTTCTCAGTGGTGTTCTTTGAAGCACAAACATTTTAAATTTTTATATGCCAAGTTTATTTTCTCTTTTATGGCTTATGTTTTTGGTGTCATATTTAAGAAACCACTGTCGAATTCAAGGCCATAAAGACTTTATTCCTGTGTTTTCTTATAGGACTTTTATAGTTTTAGCTCTTACATCTTTGATTCGTTTTGAGTGAATTTTTATTTAAGATACAAAGTGTAGGGGTCCAGCTTAATTCTTTTGCATGTGGATATGCAATTATCCCAGAACTGTTTGTTGAGAAGACTGTTATTTCTGCATTTAATTATCTTTGACACACTTGTTGGAAATCAATTGATCAAAAATGTGAGAGTTTATTTTGGAGACTCAATTCTATCTCGTTGATCTAGGTCTATCCTTATGTGAGTACCACATACCACATGCAAGTACCACACTATCTTTATTACTGTAACTTTGTAGTAAGTTTAAAATCAGAAACTTTCAAGATTGTTTTGGCTATTCTGAGTGCCTTGAATTTCCATATGATTTTTAATACCAGCTTGTCAATTTCTGCAAAAATGTCAGCTGAGATTTTTGATAGGAATTGTACTGAATCGATGTTAATTTAGGGAATATTGTCATTTTAATAATATTAAGTCTTCCAATCCATAAACATAGGATATCTTTCCATATATTTAGGTCTTCTTTAATTTGAACAGTGTTTTATAGTGTTCAGAGTATAAGTTTTATGCTTCTCTGGTTAAATTTATTCTTAGTATTTTATTCCTTTTGATCTTATCATAAATGGAATTGTTTCCTTAATTTCACTTCCGTTTTGCTCATTGCTACTGTATAAAAAATACAATTGATTTTTCTGTATTGATCTTGTATCCTGCAGCCTTGTTAAACTCATTTATTAGTGCTAATCTTTTGTTGGTAGGATCATGTCATCTATAAGTAGAGATAGTTTTACTTCTTCCTTTCCAATCTGGGTGCCTTTTATTTTGTTTTCTTGCCTAGTTGCCCTGGCTAGAACCTCCAATACAGTGTTGAACAGAAGTAGAATGTTTAGACATTTTTAAATTAAAGTCCTGGGTCCTTAATAGTTGATGACATTGTAAAGCCACAGGTCTATGAGTGATGAATCTAAGATGCTGATAGATATGTACATTCATAGTTTTTACTTCTGGTAAACTTTAGTCAGACATGGTCATTTTTACTAGTTATGTCCTAACAAATCAATTTTTACCGTGAAAATTTAGATTGATTGGAGAAATCCATAAAATCCATCTTTCTCTCTAATTCAATGAGCAATGTGCTTACAGACTGGAAACAGATAAAACATAATCCTTTTACAATAGACGACAGTAAACAGTACTCAGTGTCTCCATGTTTCTCTTGCCTCTAAGGTGCCTCTACTTTTTCTTAACCAGTAAGAATAAAATAGAGGAACTTTGGTACTAGAAGGGACTATCTTCTCTCATTTTATAAATGAAGACATAGATCGTTGGATGCAAAATCCTGGTCAAGGTCATATATGTCCTTGCCCAGAGTATTATGCATATAAAAGGCCCGTTAGGCTTGGGGACCTCCAGAGCTTCTCTTGGAGTTGGGAGTGAGAATTTTTGGTTTCTAAAGCCTCAGTGGCCACCTAGCTCAAACCAACATGTCATTTAATTCCCCTCCTGCTCTTCCTGAGGGATACGTGTGGCAGCTACTGCACAGTCAGCCGACATTTCTGACCTGATGGAGCCAGAGGCTCTTAGAATCTAGGGCAGTCATCTCCCTACTAAACAGCTGGATGCCTGGTCTGAATTGACCTCTTCTTGCCAGCTGTAGTTTGTGATGATAATCTTGTGTAAGGTCTCAGGGTAGGGGTGGGGGCTTGGCAGGGCAAAGTAGTGTCTTTGCAGCTTTCCCTTTAAATCTTTTACCTAGAAGGGAATTCCTAGTAGGGAAAGAACAAAGACTGACTGTGCTATGCTTTTTCATATATGTTCTCTTTTAAATCCTATTCTGCATCTTTTACAATACTGGAAAAGGAAGAATATGTGTTTCTTTTTTTAAGCTGACAGGGGGATTGGAGATCCAGGGAGGTTACCTCACTACAATTAGATAGTATACTGAGGTCGGACGGGTAGGAGAGTCGATGGGGCAGCACGCTTGGAAGAGACACCGTCTTCCAAGTTAGGATGCTTTCCATTGTTTTGTAGCTGTTTGAGTGTGGATAGTTTGTGTATGAGAGTTACTAGGTAGCTCTTCTGCACCTACACATGAAATTGTAATAAAGAACCACCCCCATGATAAGGACCCAGTGCCATGATTCTGTGACTCTTGGCTGGTGCTCAAAGTTAGGACCAATGGCTAATTAAAATGACAATGCATCGATAACTAACTGGTGACAACTTATTGTGCCCCCATCAAATAAAGACAAACCCTGGCTCTCCTCAGAACTTGCTTCACCTGGGTCTTTTCTGTTAAAGAACAGAAGCATATGGTTAGAATTTAGAAGTCTACATAATTAATAAAGGTATGTTTTTAAAGTAGATAATTTGAATACTTTCAGTTGCCTTTTAATTTACAGACTCCATCTCTTTGCCTTCTCCTTGCTCATTTTGAACTCAGAGAAACTTGAGAGGTGTTACGTTATGCAGTAGGTACAGACCCCTTGAGTTTGAATTCAGGCTCTGCCATTTACTACCTATGTGCTCTTGAGTTGTTTACTTAACCTGTCTGTCAGAACTTGTTATATGGAGAAATAATAGCACACATCCTCATGGGATTGCAATGATGATTAAATGAGTTAATGCATATAAAATGCTTAGAAGAGTACCTGGCATGACATATTAGCTGTCTGTTGTTAAAAGTAGTTGTAATAATGAAAATTTTAATTCTGCCACTGCTACTACTACAATTACAGCTCTTCTGGTCAAAGTTGAATTACCTGTAATCAAAAGGCTTAAAGATGATTTGACCATTATATATACCTTCCTCTCTGGGGATGTTAAAGGACAGAAGGAGAATGAGGCCCATTTACAAGGCCTGTAAATAAGGGCTGTTTGCTGTAAAACCTTTTCCTGATTCTCCTTGACTCTGCTACCTAAGCATCTAGGAAAACATTCTGCTTGACTGGATCTAGCCTAGGATTTTCCAAGCTCACTCAGTGCTGGAAAATAAATTATATTCTAATAAAATATACTAGATTTAGAGATTAAAGTCCTAATTTTAGTACCAGTCTGAGGAAAACATATAAAAGGAAAAAGACAGAAAATGTTCCTGGTTCACTTTCTGATTTTTCAAGATTAAATGATTCCTGTGGGAAAGAAAATACATAAATGTGGGCATGGAGAAAATAATTGTTGTTCCCTTCCAATTTAGATAGAAAACAGCCAGGAACGGGTTGCCCCAAAAGAAATGGACCCTGTCCTAAGATTTAGCACTTGGTATGACTCTCTAAGCCTTTTTTTTTTTTTTTTTTTAATTTCTGGAAGGTTCTTGGCTTCCAGGAATTGTGGCTGGAATCCCTCACAGTACCTGGCATGTTTTCAGGCACAGAGTTAAACGGTATTAAATGAATATGCAGTTAAATAATTAAACAGAACTTCCTCCTGAGTTGTCTTTGATACCTTGTCTCTTTCTCTTCGGATCAACAGGAATCTCAGATGAAGACATTATCAACATCACTCTTCCTACTGGAGTCCCCATTCTTCTGGAACTGGATGAAAACCTGCAGGCTGTTGGGTCTCACCAGTTCCTGGGTGACCAAGAAGCTATCCAAGCAGCCATTAAGAGAGTAGAGGATCAAGGAAAAGTGAAAAAAGCTAAGAAATAAAGTCTTTCCCAATAGCTGGCTAGGAATAGATGCAAAAGGAGTGGCATGCAGTGTGTTATGGGTACTAAACTCTTTTTTTCCCCTGATTTTCCAGATTTTTCAGAGCTAGGCCATGGGGTAGAGTTTGTGTAAGTAACTAGGTAACCTATCTGTGGCCCAGATAAGGCTTTAGGATGCCTATGTGCATATGTCATAAACCTTACGAGTTAGCTTTCCTGCTAGCCCTAAGTTACTCACCAAACTAGTAACCAGTGGGGTTTAATCAAAGTAATAATTTTCTGAAACAGGAGAGTAACAAGTAGAGGTGAAGTTTAAGGTATTTATCACTCGATAAGTCATTATTGAGTCACCACTGACAGGGACTATTCCAATAAATAGTTCACTTTTATATTTAAAAGATTCTCTGGGATGACAGTAATGGATATTAAGTAATTCACCGTAAGTATTTATTACTAATCTTTTCCTGTAGGAAAAGGGATATTTTGATAGTTAAGACTAGAGGCCCATTAAATGGGAAAGTCACAGATTTGTTCCTCCAAGAAAACCAACAACCACATCACAACAACACAAATAACAACAAGGCCTTTAAACTTGTCTTCTAGTCCAGAGACATCCTTTGATTGACATTTAGGAGAATTCCTCTTTGGCCACTAGAAAAGCAGCATATGGACAACTATGGCTGTTTAGGTTCTCTTTTTGTTTTTGAACTTTAATCTTTGGGTACTTACAAGTAGTTTAAAAATAAAGTTCTGTGACTAAAAATGACATCCTCAAAGTGTCTGCATGTGTTTGATGAATTTTAGGTGGGCTTCTGAACTAGTCTTTGCCTCATGTCTTCCTGTATCACTCAAAGAGTTGCACTTACTTCAACACACAGACACTCAGGATTTTCTAAAAATTGAAGTTCAGGGCAAGGAAGGTAGAACATAGTGCATGTAATTTTATAAACATGAGCAGGGGGAATAGTATACAGGGCTTGTCACATATATCTGTCATTCATTAGCTGAGGGCTACATTAGTATGTAGCATAGAGTAGTCAGGCTAGGCCATGGATACAATTGATTGCTTATTCATCTTAATGATACTCTTTTCCACAGTATGTTTTTAGATGCTGGGGGCATGTGAGTCCTCATTCCTTTAGTCGTTGACTCTATTTCAAAGCAAGTCACATATATTTCAGTGATAAAGTCATGTAAAACATTTGCAGCTATAATAGGTGTTACAGATATTTACCATTTTTTCATGGGTTTCTATTGGTAAATTATTTTATTTGTATCTATTTTACAGTAAAATTGGCATTTGAAGGAACTAATTATTTGCTATAGCTTGGTCTCCATTTGATCCGTAATTCAGAACTCTTAGAAACTGGTTGAAGAAGATGGCTCAGAAGAAGAGATAAACCTGGTTTGCTCACCGCTGGCCACATCTGTGATGCATAAGGACATGGAGCCTTCCCATGCCGTATAGCTTTGGGGACAATGCTTTTTCTGGTCACAGTGTGAGATGCCTTACATTTATTACTGACTACTGGTTTCTCTATTGTAGCCCCTTTATTTTAGTTTTCTTGGTTAACAAATAAAATACTCTAGAATTCAATTAAATAATACTCTAGAATTCAAACAGCAGGGTCAAGAACGCAACTACCAAATCTTCCTAGAATTCCAAACCTAAGGCTACACGGTTAATTCAGACCATTTTTGAATAACTTCACCTCTGAAAATAGCCTCTGAATATTGTAGCCTGGTTAGTGCCCGTGTCTTAATGCAGCTCAAGATCCTAGAGTTGGATTCTTCTGTTATCCTGCATCTAGATGTCAACTTCCAGGGAACCCTCTGGCAGCATGATGTGCTTCTGCATACAAAGCAACGATCATATCCAATCACTTTGGAATCTTGCAGGCTTCCCAAGATAGGGATGATTTTTACTGGTAACAGTATTTTCTGATATAATTTTGTCTTACTGTTTTTGAGATCTTGGATGAAGTAAATGTGAACAGAAGAGACATTTATAAAAAACTTCGCAATAACGCTTTCTACACATCCAATAAAGGGCTGATAACAAGAATCTATGCAGAACTTAAGAAAATCAACAAGAAAAAATCAAACAACCCCATCAATAAATGGGCAAAGGACATGAACAGAAATTTTTCAAAAGAAGACAGACTAATGGCCAGCAAACATAAAAAAAATGCTCAACATCTCTAATCATTAGGGAAATGCAAATCAAAACTACAGTGAGATATCCCCTAACCCCAGTGAGAATGGCCTTTATCAAAAAGTCCAAAACAACAAATGCTGGCATGGATGTGGAGAGACCGGAACACTCTTACATTGCTGGTGGGACAGCAAATTAGTACAACCCCTGTGGAAAGTAATACGGAGATACCACAAAAAGTTAAAAATGGAAATACCATTTGATCCATCAATCCCACTACTAGCCATCTAAACAAAGCAAAAAAAGACATTCTATAATAAAGACATCTGCACTCGAATGTTGAAACAACCCAAGTGTCCATCAATACATGAGTAAATTAATCTGTGGTATATGTATACCATGGAATACTACTCAACAATAAAAAACAATGGTGATCTAGCACCTCTTATATTATCCTGGATAAAGATTGAGCCTTTGAAGTGAGGTATCACAAGAATGGAAAAACATGCACCACATGTACTCGCCATCAAATTGGTACTAACTGACCAACACTAATGTGTTCACACAGTAGTAATACTCACTGGGTGCCAGTCAGGTTGGGGAGCATAAACCCCCAACTAGTGAAAGCAGAATGCCCCGTATGAGGGAGGGACATGCTTGTAGCCCTGGCTCAGGCAGGGCAAACGCATTATATGTAACCAAAATGTTTGTGCCCCCATAATATCCTGAATTAAAAAAAATAAAAATAAATTAGTCTTAACTCTAGCACGTCAACATTAGGACCACCTACTGAAGCTATTTTCTTTGCATTGTTAACAGGTTATCCAGAATTTCTGACGCAGGAATCGTGAAGGCTGCCTAACCTGCATCCAATCGTGGCATCCTTCTGTTCTATCTGAGGCTGGGACAGAAATTATGGATTTCATTTCTCCTAAAGAAAAGGAAGACAGATTGTCTAGGAGTTTGGTCCGTGGGCAGCCTATACTGCTGCCAAGTTAGGCTTGCCCTGGGACAAGGTGGACATGTCCCCTCTGCCCCAGCTGAAATGGTTGTCCCAGTATAGGTCCAGTGTGGCAAGATAAAGGCAGTAGCAAGAGCAGAGGCTCTCAGGGTTTTAACTGTTAAATATCTCACACTAGTAATGTATCCCAGACTGAGAACTGGTTTTTTTTTTAAAGAACAGCTCTGCCTCAGAAAATGAAGGATTTTATATTGTCTAGTACCAATTTGGGCACTGAATTAACAAATTATCCTTGGTTAGAATATATTATGTCTAACGTATTTTTCTTTGATAAAGCGTGCAAGGAAGATTAATGTGATCTATTCGCAAGCTCAGCTAGAGTCTTTTGCACAACATTTGCAAATTATCTCTCATCTTGGCTCATGACTACTTTTATTAAAATGCAGTTCCCAATGTGCATATTAATAGCAGTGGTTATTTGTCTTCTAGCCTGGGAAGCCTTCCCATGCCCTATAGCTCTAGGGAGAATGCTTTTTCTGGTCACAGTATGAGTCTATTAGAACCAATTCCTATTGAACTGCAATTGGTCAGCTTGGTGGCTGAAAGCAGAAATCCTCCTTCTGCTCATGTTGCCACCCACCAGGAAAGAGAAAAGAGAGCGAGTAGTTTTCCCTCCCTTCCTACCATGTTGTTGCAGTTCTTTATTTTCCTAGCACCTGGCTATTTTTGACAAAATGTAGTGGAGGAAACAGCTTTACTAGACAGAAGATTTATTACTCCCCGCGTCATTTTTAATTCATGTTTATGCTTTTACAAGTAACATGTGAGAGTTTCTTCAAAGTTCACCTTCCCTGTCACCTGGAAAGCCTTTCTCATAGGTTCTCATTCCCTCAGAAACACCAAAATTGCGTCAACCTGGCAGACCCTGATCATGTTTCCTGTTTTTGCCTTTTGTCTCATTGGATTTTGCAAGTTTGGGGCTTACTTATATAATGCCCTTCGTTGTGGTAAATCATGCCTTGCCTCACAGCGGATCTGGCTGTGACAGATGCTGTGTTATATTGTAGCCTGAAGGTTTTCACATTGGGCTATGAGGGGAATTTGAACCACTGATCTCCAGGGAATAGGAAACATTCAAAACATAAAAATACTTTAATTATCCAATTTCTCTCTGACAAAGTTATTTGGTAAAATTAAAGACAGAATTGGAGTCCTCTTTTTCCATAATTGTTAAAAGTTTTGATTTTTTGGAGGGTAATCTAGCTATATAGACTAGCCTTTAAAGCCCTTGGACCTTAAGTTGCCAAAAAAATTTATTGTAGATTTCTTTGGCAAGTTTTTAAAGGTAAACTAGAATGTAACTGATACTTCCTAGGGACATCTAATACAGCCACATCTTTCCCACTTGCCTTTTATTTGAGTTGGGGCTAGCCATTTAAGTTTACATTTACTCTGATTTGACAGGGATATGTTTTTTAAAAGTCATTTTATTATAAAACATTGTAAACATCCACAAAAGTAGGCAGCATAAATAGCACAAAGAAGACTCATCTGCCCATCATTCAACTACCACATCGTTAACTTCCGACCACTGCTATGTACCTTCCCTCTCCCTCTTCTCCTACATTGGATTATTTTGTAACAAATGACAGACATAAAACAGGTTGTATTTTGAAAAGGGAAACAGCTGAAATAGTCTTCAGTTATAATGAAAGTTATCAGTAATCTTTGTATTTCAGAATATCAGGGGGGTACAAATGCTTTGCTCACGTAATTGCTTTTGCATCACCTGAGTCAAACTACAAGCATGTCCATAGCCCAGATAGTGTACACAACATCCATTAGGTGTGAATTTACCCATCCACTCCTTCCCCTCCCACCTGCCCAATCCCCAGTGAATGTTACTTCCATATGTGCACTTCAGTGTTGATCAATTAGTACCAATTTAATGGTGAGTGCATGTGGTGTTTGTTTTTTCCATTCTTGTGATACTTCACTTAAAAGAATGGGCTCTGGCTCCCCCTAGGATAATACAAGAGATATTAGTTCACCATTTTTTTTATATTAGCTGAGTAATACTCCATGGCATACATATACCACATTTGATTAATCCACTCATGTATCGATAGGCCCTTGGGTAGTTTCCACATCTTTGCAATTGTAAATTCTCTTGCTATAAACATTCAAGTGCAGATATCTTTTTTTTTTTTTTTCCATAGAATGTCTTTTCATCCTTTAGGTAAATACCCAGTGGTATTGCTGGATAATGGCATTGCTGGATCAAATGATAGTTTTACTTTTAGTTAAGGTGTCTCCATATTACTGTCCATAGAGATTGTACTAGTTTATATTCCCAACAACAGTGTATAAGTGTTCCTATCTCACCACATCCATGCCAATATTTTTTGTTTTGGGACTTTTTACTAAAAACCATTCACACTGGAGTTAAGTGATATCTCATTGTGGTTTTGATTTGCATTTCCTTGATCATTAGAGATGTTGAGCATTTTTTCATATGTTCATTGACCATTAGTCTGTCTTCTTTTGAAAAGTTTCTGTTCCTGTCCTTTATCCACTTTTTAATGGGGTTTGATTTTTTTTCTTGCTAATTTGCCTGAGTTATTTATGTATTCTGTAGGTTGTCTATTCACTCTAATGATTGTTTCCTTGGCTGTGCAGAAGCTTTTTAATTTGATCAGGTCCCATTTATTTTTGTTGTTGCTGTGATTGTTTTGGGGGTCTTCTTCATAAATTCTTTGCCTAGACTGATGTCTATAAGAGTTTTTTCAACATTTTCGTCTAAAATTATTATGATTTCATGCCTTAGATTTAAGTCTGTTATCCACTCATGAGTTGATTTTTGTGGGAGGTGAGAGATGCTGATCCTGTTTCAGTCTTCTACCTGAGGCTATCCAATTTTCCCAGAACCATTTATTGAATAGAGAGTCTTGCCCTCAGTGTATGTTTTTGTTTTCTTTGTTAAAGA
>CAUYSK010071733.1:0-11686 GCA_963575035.1 Avahi laniger | reverse complement strand
ATATTCTCAAGGGTATAATACTGGTAGCAATTGTACTAGACCAGAAAGAAAAATATCGCAAATGCAATATAAAATAGTAGATTCTACCTAATATTGAACTTCTACTATGTAGAAGGCATGGCACTCTTTACTGAGGATATAATGAAAAACAAAATAAATACGGCTCCTGAATCATGGAATAGACATCGTAGTGAGAAGGGGGAAATGAGATAATTAAAAGAATGTGTATATTATTACAAAACATTTAGAAAACTGAATCTGTAAGAATGCATAAAGGAAACTCAATCTAGACTGTACTCAGAACCGTTCTTTTGGGGCCTTTCCCCATTGTCTTGGCCATTGGTGACGATCGGCACCTGGCTTCCTTTCATCCACGCTAATCTCTCCATGACACCTTTGGATTCTCCCCCTAGGAACGTTCTTTCCTTCTCTACCGTGTGGCCAGGCTGAGAATTTTCCAAATTTTTATGCTCTGCTTCTCTTTTAATTATAAATTCCAACTTTACGCTGTTCCTTTACTCCCATATCGGATCACAAGCCAATAAAAGCAACCACGCCTCTTCTTGAACTCTTTGCTGCTGAGAAATTACTTCTGCCAGATCCCCAGGGCATCGCTCTGAAATTCAGCCTCCACAAAGCCCAGGGGCATGGACACAGTGCAGCCAAGTGTTTTTGCTACATCATTACATTTGTTCCTATTCCCAAGAAGTTCCTCATTACCGTTACTGAAAGTCAGTGCTGTCTTCAAGGTCGCCTCAGAAGAATGAGGACAAGTGGTTTGGGGAAAAGGAAAGGGAGGTTTATTAATTTGCTAGCCAATAAGGAGAGTGGCAGACTCCTGTCTTAAAGTACCAATTTTCCTAATCACAAGCAGAAATATAGAAATACAAATACAGAATACAAATTTAAACCCACCCTTTAAAAGGGTGGGTTCTCAGCTTTAGGTTACATTTTGATCCATCCCATCTCCAGTGAAGACAGTCCTCCACCTGCCCAGGCCTCCATCCATCCGGAAAGTTCTGCTGAGCCATCTCCTGTAGTACAAAGAACAAAGGACACGCTGCAGAGGTTTTAAAGAGACAGAAAACATTTTCTTTGCTGTTTATTTTTAGGCCATTCCCTATGTTATGATACTATCTGAGACCTCCTCTCATACCTTTACTATCCAGATTTCTGTCAGTATCTTGGTCACAAATGCTTAACCTATCCCTAGGAGGCTACAAACTATACTTTCCCTGGTCTTTTTGTTTTCTTCTGAGTCTGCCAAACTCTTCCAATCTCTGCCCGTTACCAGTTCTGAAGCTGCTTCCACATTTCCAGATATTTTTGTAGCAACACCCAACTCCTTGGTACCAATTTTCTGTTTTGGTCCATTTGTGTTTCCAAAAGGAATACCTGCAGCTGGGTAATTTATAAAGAAAAGTACTTTATTTGGCTCATGGTTCTGCAGGTTGTACAAAAGGCAGGACACAAGTGTCTGCTCAGCTTCTGGTGAGGGTCTCAGGCTGCGTAACCACTCATGGAGGAAGCGGAAGGGGAGATGGTGTGTGCAGAGGTCACGTGGTGAGACAGGGACAGAAGGGAGGTGGACGTTGGTTATTTAAACATAACCAACTCTCTCAGGAACTAATAGAGCAAAAACTCACTCATTACCACCGAGATGGCACCAAGCCAGTCATGACTCACATACCGCCCATTAGGCCCCATCTCATCACTGGGGATCAAATTTCAATGTCAGATTTTGAGGGGTCAAATACTGAAGCCATAGCATCTACTGTCGGTTTATTTCCACAGACTCCAACCTTCAGGGGGAGGGAAAATTCCCATCATCCCACATGACAATGGACGTGAAATCTGAAGAGTGAGGAGGGGGTAATCAAAGGAAGCAATTGAAGAGCATTCCTGACAGGCAATAAAATGTTCTCAGGATCCAGGAGAAAAAAATGTCACATTTGAGACACTGAAAAAAGACCCACATAGCAGGGACACAGAGAAGGGGATTGCGGTCAGATCGGTTTGAGGAGAAAGGTGCACAGCAAATCACGTGCAGCCTGGAGGCTGCATTAGCACTTTGTCTCGCTGTCAATGCAGTGGGCGCCCACTTAGCAATCTGTGCTTCGGAGTGGTGCAGTTGTGACTACGGCTGGAGGAACGTCATCTAGCTCACATGTGAACCATAGGTTCGATTGGTACCAGGTTGGCTCTGAGAAGACCCATTGTAGATTTTTTTCTTTTACCCCAAAGATATGCATGAGTTAAAATCAATACAAGCTGATGATTGGGTGAATATATGGAATGTGGTAAGGAGATAGAGACGTTAGAAATCGTGGCCCAAAAGCTAACGGTGCCCCAATTCATTCAAAATTAACCTGATGCAGGATTGGATATTGCAGCGGTATGGGCAAGAGGGAAGAGAGCGTTAAGTGCTAAAGAGAAAACAGGCTCAAAAGCATATCTTAGGCAGAGAAAAAATAGGGGCCACTTTTAGTGGGGTTGTTGCCAGGAGGTCTGACATAATCACAGGAAGGCAAGAGAATCTACGGCGTTGGAAGAGTGTTATTAAAATGCTGAACTGAAATCTAAGCTGGGTAAGGGTGGACGTGAAGGAAACACATGGCTAAGGCTTTAGCAAATTTGGGAAGAGCAGTAAACGGGGTTTCCTGGCGGTGCTGACAGTAGAGAATGGCTTCACATGCAAGCAGCGTGAAGGGAAGGTTTAATCAGGGGGAACAAATTTTGAATCAGGGATTGTGAAGCATGTGTTTGTTTTTTTTGTTTTTTGACCCAAGTGAGTCACGAATACTGAGAGAGGGCCAGGGGTGTGGGGACTTGGGGTCTGGCCTCTCCGGGAGCTGGTTTCTTTCATACACAGTGAGACGGAGCAGGGGCTATTCTGAGGGGCCTGCTGGGCTCCCCCAGACATGGAAGTAAAGGAAAACCTTGAGTCCCCTCAGGGGAAGTCCAGGCACCCACCTGGACTTAACTAGTGAGTGGAAATCACAGTGGTCCTCCAGGCAAGCCGGAGTCACAGGTGTTTTTGCTCCCTGTGGCGACTTAACATATATTCTCAAGTTGTTTTTCAGAAAGAGCCAACAGATGGAAAATGCAGATAAGGGGAAACTGAGGAATTGATCTCTCATAGCCTTTCTTTGTTCTGAGTTTCTCCCTGAGGGGCCTGTGGATAGTCACACCCATCTAAACATTCCTTTCTGGTAATCAGAAATCCCTGATACCTGTGACCCATAGGCCCCCACTTTAGGGTATCTCACCTTTTGGAGCCAAGCCAATGAATAACCTCCATACATTGATTTAAATTTTGTCTGCTTGAAATGTATGCCTGCCTTTGAAACTCCGGGTCTGGACTCCTCGCTTGGTGCCCTGCGATAAAGCCTTCTCTTCCCACTGCAACTCTCAGCTTCAGTGTCTGGCCTCGCCCCACCAGGCCAGCAGACCCGTTTGGTTTGGTAACAAGAGTTATCCTCCTAAAGGAAGTGAGAGAGGGGAGAAGACGCCCCCCATGAGGCAATTCTGCCCTAAAGTATAAACATCAAAATCGTAGGGACCATTTTCCAAACTACACATACCCCCCACACACCGAACTGCATCCCGACCAAGCTCCAAGTTTGAATGACTTGCTTCCGGAGCCTTCTTCTCCAGATGATCCACCGAGAATCATTGCCTTACCTGAATCACTGTTACTGAGCGCGTCTGCATTATCCTGCAGTAGCGTTAAGGAGGAAAGTGAAGGAAAGCGTTGAGAGCCCTGCACTACATCCAACTACATCCAGCTGCTGAAGAGAAAAGAGGCTCAAAAACATACATTTCTGGAGACACCTGGTTTTGTACCTTGGTGTGGTCCACCCCTAGTGCGGTGCCTGGCATATGTAGGAGACCAGAATATGCTGCCCCCAAAATATGCCTGTTTGACATAGGAACTGTTTTAAGCTGATTATTTTGAGAAACAGCAGGTTATAGGAGAAAGTCTGAAAACAGAGTAGAAGTTCCCTTTGCAAAGGTAATTTTCATCTTCAAAGGAAATCTCCACGTGTAAGGAGGGTGTTCCCCATCTGCATAAGGAAGAGAAGAATGACGCAAATCCCGAGAGAATTGCATCAATGGAGAAGGCACTGAAATCCCCACAACACACCTTGCTGCTATTTACCCGCCTTTCCCTGCCACCTCCCCAGAACTGGTCTCCCACACACCCGCCTGTTTTTGTTTCAACCGAAGGTCTTATTTAGACCTGAATTCCAAGCCACCGTTTTGAGATTTACTCATTTCTCTGGGTGTATCCCATGTATATAGGAGGTATCATGTTAATAAATGTCTGCATGTTTTTCTCATATTAATCTGTCTTTTGTTACAAGGAGTCTCAGTTTAGAACTCAGAAAGAGTAGAAGAAAAATTACATACTGCTCCTCTACACAAATAATAAATGCTCAATGCACATTTCTTGAATTACATTCCAGATTATACTGACAACAGAGCTGGCGATGAAGATCTTTCCCCCACCCTGTCACCATCCTTTGTTTCTCCATTTTTAGCATTTTTTAAAAAACTGAACTGAAAAAAAAAAAACCATAATTCTGAGTACTTCCAGTGACACTTCTACACTGCTCTTCCACACCTGGGCATTTCTCTCTTCTCTAGCAACTCTGGGTCAATTCCTAGCCTCTGGATGTCCCCACAGCCAGTTTAAAATGTGGCTTCCAGAGCTCAGCCTCACCCTCCAGATTACACCTTTCTCCCCTTTTTGCTTCCAGAAAAATTCTGATTTCCTCAAACACCTGATATTTCCCAGTTGTAGTGAAGCTCTGATGAACCTAAATTATATTTGGTTGGAATCACCTGATAGCCTGTGTTAAAATCTCTTGGAGATATTTTTATTTAAAATAGGAAGTGTGGAAAGGGAAAGAAGGAAAGAAGAAAGAAACAAAGAAACAAAGAGAGACATGAAGGAAATGAAATAATGGTATGAGAGCCTAAAGTCTTACAGAGCCAGCAGAAATGAAATATTTTGAAGATTTAAGAAGTATAACCTGAAGATTAGACCCCAGAAGTAGATAAACACTGGCAACCAATAAAAGCGAAATAACCTGATGCACCCAAGGTGAACAACGTGCCAAGATCCTGCATCTCTTACTGCGATATCACATTGGAAGTTTCTAGATGAATTAGTCATGCTTTACTCATCCTGCACCACCCTCATTCCACTCCTCAGGACGTGGTAGTTAATAAATAAATGTTTAACTGGAAAAAACAGTGACGCTTATCAGTCCTGGAAGAGGTCCTGATGTGAGTAATTTCTGACGTAGGAATCGTGCCAGATATTGAGATTGTGAACAATGGTTTCCTCGTCTCAAACTCTGCAGGAAAGTTTCAGCTTCAAACAAAAAGTTTCAGTTTGTATAAATGAAACTGACAGAGCTTAGGTCAGCTCTATGAGGAAGGTGCCATTATTTTCTACATTCACTGGTTAGGGAAAGTGGGTCATAGTGGAGAGTAAATAAGTAACCTGCCCTAGGGTCATAGTGAATATTTGGAGCAAGGGTTAGAATCATCACAGGGGGAGTGGCTTGGAAAAGGGTAAAGATGTTTTCTGTCTAACCGCCCCCACTCCTTTTGGGAGTTAAAATCTGCATCCCTGTCCCAGGCCAGTGTTTGGGAGGGCAGGGGAGTGTCCTGTGTTCTGTGCACCGCAGGAGATGGCTCAAGGGAATTGCCGGGGGCAGGGGACGGGGTGGTGGAGGTCACCAGATTGTCTTAGCCAGAGATGGGATGAATCAGAACCAGAACCATCAACTATAGTTGAACAGCCTGAAGCTGAAAACCTCCCCTTTAAAAGCTCTGTATTTCTGCTCAGAGGCAGGACGTTGGTACTTTAAGATGGGAGTCTGCCAACCTCCTCATTTGCAGGAAAATTAATGAACTTCTCTTTCCTTCTCCTCAAACTGCTTGTCCTCATTCTTCTGATGTGGCCTTGGGGACAAGTGCCAAGCTTTCAGTAACAGAATCTTATGATTTTGTCTTCTGTAGAGGTTATGTGCCTAACCAGTTCATGACAATGCCTCACACTCAAACATGTTCTATGGACTTTGGCCCATTTATGGCTAAGTACATCTCTTTAAAGACCTTGTTTTATATAACAAATGCCTTTTTTTGGAAAAAGAGTTTTAGCCCAATTCCTCCATTAATGATAGGAATGGAAAAAACAGTGATAGAAATCACCAACTGAAACAAAACAGAGTGCTGAGTTGGAACCAGGATTTCATCATCATCATCATCAACATTTAAATGCGGTAAGATTTTATTGAAGCTTTACATACATTATCTCATTTGAACCGTGCAACAGTCCTCTGAAATAAATATTTTTTATAATATCCCTGTTCTGCCGACATTGCTAGTAACTGGTAGATGCAAATTCAGACAGTTTTATACCAAAGTATTAACTAGTGAAGTAGACCATTTCCCTGGAAAAACTGCCAGATAATTGCAATGGCTTTTGTTAAGCATATAAATATACCAAACATAGTGTCATAGGAGAGTTCTGAATTCTGTGCCATAATGTTGGCTCCTGAGACACCTAAATAAAGACCTTTGGGGTTTTTTTTTGGAGGGCAGTAATGCTTCGTTGCAGAAGGAATTAGCCTTATTATAAATTGATTATGTTTCACCAGTGAGCATTTTGTCGAAGTAGAATCCTCATGTCCTTGGAATCGGGGCAGGGATGAGACGCAAATGGTGCTGTCGCAAACGTGTCGGTACCCACAGCACTCAGGGCATTAATGAGCCTTGGGAAGAAAAGTGATACTAAGGTGAGGAGGGTGGTGAGCAGGAGAAAGAGCTCATGACCCCCCCAACCCCCGTTCAGAGCTCTGTGCCTGCGCACGTGCCAAAAAAGGTGAGAAAAAGATGCACCATGATGGATGGTTATGGGAGAAAGACAATCTTAAAAATTTTCAAGCATCACATCTGTATCTGCCTTCTTCTCCCCAGGGCCAGCAGAAGCTCTTGTATGTTCCAAGTCCTCCACTAATGAATCACACAGACAAGGCAAATAATCTATCATATTCCGTCGGCAGCCAGTAAAGGATGATCTGCTGAGAGGTTGAATTTCCCAAGATCCTGTACAAAATCAATCTCATAGAAATGTTCCATTGATCATATTTAGTACCAGTTGAAAATTACAAGGTATTTCATGGGTAGAAGCTCTGCCTGTGACCATACAAACCGAGGGCCTTTCATTGGTTTCTTCCGAAGAGGCTCGAGAGTCTCATGACGGCAGCATCAGAAATTCTGCACAAGCTCTAGAGGCTGAGCTCAACTTTTGGCAGCATATGTAATTGCTGATTAGGGGAAGAGGAACATACAGATATTAAAAAGAAACATGAGATGAGGGCTTGGAAGAATTTTGTGCAATGATTATAATGGTTCCATCATCTCTGTCTGCCACAATTCGAACATCCAGGTAGAACTAAAGAATTTATAGGGCTCCTGTAGGTTTTAGAAGCTTTTCTTTAGATGATTTGACACCTACGTGAACTCTGTTGTGTTAAAGTATCAGCCAAAGCTATTTGTGACCCCTGCAGTGCCGCAGAGAGCAAGGCGGAGTCCTGGCTGCCACGTGCCGACATCGTCTGATTATGGATTTGTTCTCCTGCTGTAAGAAATTGAGGCAGAGACAGATTGGCTGTTCACAAAATCCATTTATTCTATTAAATATTTCCTGCACAAATAGCAAAGCTTCATTTCTTAGCTTGTCCTGCAGTTTTGCACGAATCAATGCTAGACTTATTTAGTTTATTTTATAAGTTTCTTTCATGTTGTTATTGTTGAAGTTCGACACAAATTTTTATTCTTTATTTTAAAAAATGTTATTTTTATAAAAAATATGTATTTATGTATATATATGTTCATTATAAAAATTTAATCTGTGAACAGAAGTTAAAAAGAATGTAAAAGAATCCTCAGAAACAACTATTGCCAGTATTGGGGGAATATATTTCCAAACATCTCTCTACGGAGAGAGGGTGAGAGAGAGAGAGAGAGAGAGTCTCTTTTTCACTTGCCACCTCTGACCCCTCTACCATGCAGCATGGCGCCAGCCTTCCCAGTTAGCTGGGAGGCCAGATCATCATTAGGAGGGTTTGGTCCCGTTGACTTGGCGATGCTTTGAACTCCTTTGCCTTTTGTTGTAGTTTTTATTTGCCTTCCTATACATGTTCCACTCTTTCTTCTTTTTCCAATTTCCTGTCACAGTAGAGGAGGATTTAATGTTCTTATACTATTAAAATCTCTCCTATATTTCCAGTCCCAGCTCCCAACATTTATATCATAATTTCCAGCTAAATCCCAGTTCATGTTTTACCTTATGACAATGAAACTACGATGATACTATTGACTACTAACTCAACTGATGCATTATAATTATGCTTTATTTCTTATATTACTTTTCTGGGAGTGAATAATTTTCTAATGCTTTCCATACGTGTGTGTGTAAAACATACTACAACATGTTTCCTCCAACACATCTGTAAAGTTCTCATAACATTATTTCTGTGTGATCAAATGCGTCAGATACTCTAACCAGTTTTGTCCTTCTGTCCCCCGCTGCCTCCCTTCGCTCCTCTCCCCTACACACACACACACACACACACACACACGCACACACACACACACGCATGCACCCACATGAACACGCACACACATATGTGCACACACACGCACACACACGCACACGCATGCACCCACATGAACACGCACACAGACGCACACACATATGTGCACACACATGCACACACACGCACGCATGCACACACACGCACACACACACATGCACCCACATGAACACGCACACACATGCACACACATATGTGCACACACACGCACGCACACGCACGCACACCAAAATAACCTGTTGATCAAGCAAAGATGTTCACGAAACCTCTTCCCGTGAGAGAGAACACCACCTTGACAGAGTTATTATAATATCTCAGACAAGGAAACTTAGTGGAGGATAATTTATTAAGGCTTTGGAATTTGGGCTCAAATGAAGTACAGTGGAGAATTTACTGGGATTGGGCAATGTTAGTGAAAACGTAGGTTAGAACAGGGAACAATGCTCATTGAGAGAGTCCTGGTAAGTATACTGTTGTTTGATAAATGAATGGCTTGCTTCTTTTTTTTTTTTTTTTTGATTGAAGAGCTATTTGCCAAAATGAAAAATTATTTGCACAGACAAATTGGTTTTCAGAAATTTCCCAAAGTAAACAGTGGCATTATTTATTAGTTTCCTGTCTTGCTTTCCTGGGCAAAAAGAACAAAGTTATTTTGACAGAGGGGGTGTCAGGTCTTAGTCCTGATAATTAAGCTACACAGACAAAGGTTGCCTCAGTTTCCTCTCTTCCTCCCCCCTTCCTTCCTTTCTTTCCTTCTTCCCCTTTTTTCCTTCCTTCTCCACCTCCCTCCTAACAAAGGCTTCCATCCTAGAGTTCTCCCTTCGCCTTCCCCTGTCTGGGCCGACTGCTCTCTGTGCTTGCAGCAGAGTGGAGACGCTGGGAATTCTCTGGTTACACATTTTGGTGTTGGATTCTCTGTTTTCGGGGTTTCCTTCTAAATCATTCTGGTGGAGGACATCCTCTAGCAACGTTCTGGGGGAAAAATACATAGAAGTTTAATTTCTTGATTTTTCTTTTCTTTTCTTCTTTCTTTTTCTTTCCTTCTGTCTTTGTCTTTCTTTCCTTTTCCCTTCTCCCCCGGCCTTCCTTCTTCCTTCTTTCCTTCCTGAACTTAAATGCCTGAAAATGTTTTTATTCCATCTCGGTGTCTGATTGCTAGATTAGCTGGTATGTAACTCTAAAGTAAAACCATATCTTTGAGAATTTTCCAGACAGTGTAGTATTGTCCTCCAGGTCCCAGAATCACTTTCCAGAGCACGGTGCTTCCTGGCGCGTGGCTCTAATCATGAGCCTGCAGTAGGCCTCTTTGAAGTCAGTAATCTGAGCAACTTTTAGACCCTAATCCTTCAGTTCTTAGAAATATTCCTGAATTAGTCCTTTTATAACATTTTCCTCCCAGCTTTAAAATGATAGTCGACACCACAAATATTCTATTGATTCCAATTCTGTTCTTTTCCTCTTTGCAGCTTAATAATCTTCTTATTACTTTACTGAAATTTTAGAAGTAGTTCAAGGAAATAAATACAACAGGTTTTCAATTTGACGTCTATCAGTCAAGAAGTTTATAGCTTTTTGGTATGAAATTTTATGGTTTTCTCTCTCTCTCTTTCTGTCTTGTTAGATGATGACATAGTCGTAAGGCCAAAAGTTTTCCTATTATGTTGATTTTTTAAAAGAAATAATTGTGGGTGTCTCTATCAATTCTATTATTTTTCTCTTTTGTGATTTATAATTCTACTATCTCTGAATTTCATCCTCTTGATTTCGTTAGCATATAAAAATAAAATTAACTTAAATTAAAGAATTGTTTAGTTATTTATCCAACTACTCTTGTTTATTAGTGACATATTTAAGGCCTTAAATGTTCAGCTGAACTTGGTGTTAGTAATTCACCACAAACTTTTATGTATACGTGTATAGTTTCTTCATTATAATCAATTTCTAAAGCGCTTTCAATTGGAGAGCTGACTTCCTCTTTGAGAAAAAGGAGAGCTCACCAGGACAGTGTCTTTAATTTTCAGTAGCTGGAAAACTTTCTTTCTTTGGGCATTTTATGTTAACTTCTACTTTGATGATATTGTGTTTCAAAAATGTATTTTTCTCAATTTCTTTTTAAAAAATATAATGAGGTCTTTTTCTTGATCTTACGGTCAGTAAATAATATTTGTTAACTGACCCAATATCTATGGCCCTTCCTTTGTCACATTTCAACTTGGGGGGACACGTTTCTGAAGTTGCAATCTGCTGTATTTCTTGGAAAAGACTTTAGTTTTCTGGAAAAGTCCATCCATTCCCCACCCTGAACCCACTTTTTTTTTTTTCCACCTTGAACACAGATGTCATGACAACAAAAGTACCGGCCACATGAAGACCCTGAAGGAGAGCCGGGAAAATCACACAAGTCTACTGCGATTTTAAGCTTTTGAACAGCATCAATTACTTTTTTCATCTGGACTTTTTGTTATTTGAGAAAAACAAAAACAAAAACAAAATAAAACAAAACCGCTTTGTGCCTCTGTGGGAGTATTTTAAGGTATTTGAAAAAATTTCTTAACTAATACAGAGCTAACACATGATCACTGTTTATAAGTGTTCCATGGGCACTTTTTATGGAGTTATTGTTCATAGCAAAGTACTAATATAACATTTCAGTATACAGATATTATATAAATAATATGTACTATATAAAAATTGGCATACTTTTTCTTTCACCTTCTAACTCTCCAATTTTCCCCATAAATTGGGAAATTCGTTACTGTTGATTGATAGTCATCTATATTTTGTATATCACATGTGGAGAATTATATTTGATATTTGCCTTCCAGATTGCAGTATTACTTTTTTTGTTGTTTTGTTTTGTTTGTTTGTTTTTTTTTTTTGAGACAGAGCCCGGGCTAGAGGGCCGTGGCGTCAGCCTAGCTCACAGCAACCTCAGACTCCTGGGCTCAAGCGATCCTCCTGCCTCAGCCTCCCAAGTAGCTGGGACTACAGGCATGCGCCACCATGCC
>CAUYSK010071730.1:0-18837 GCA_963575035.1 Avahi laniger | reverse complement strand
CTGTGTGTGTATGCAACAGAGAACAGCTTTAAAGAGGAAACGCTTACTCCTCCACATTCCCTGAATGACCTTTCATAACTGTAAGAGAATCCTGAAGAACAATTCAAGCTCAGTTCGTCTGAATTCTCTTTTCTGTACATCCAAGTTGGAGTCAACTCTTGATAAAAACATAAATGCAAAAAATCAAAACATATTATGAGAGTTATGCACCGTGGAGAAAAACGAACTTCTGGTTATTAATTCCATTTACTATAAACCAGGAAAAAGTGGTAGGTTTTAATGAAGTCTCCTGATTTTTCTGAGTATCAGTAACTGAGCACGGGGGAACCTGGCACGTAGAGTATAACAAAGGTAACACCAGATAGATGAAGTTAATTCTCCGTATTATCAGCGTTCAGGTAAGGTAGCATTTGGCATTTTGTCCACTAAAATCAGATTGCTTGGATTCCACTGCCTAGCTGTGCGACCTTGGCACTTGCTTCACCTCTTTAACAAGGCAGCCTCCTCATCTGAAAAATAATGGTTACTATCACTACCTCTTCCCAGAGTGGTGGTGGGCGCCAAATGAGTTCTATATATTTCGTAGTCAGAATAGTGCGTAGCGTAAAGCAAGCGCTTAAACCAGCACTCAAGCAATGCTCCCGGGGCGCGCATGCGCGTGCGCTGTAGGGCCAAAAGCTTGACGTTGCTAAGGACGCTCCTCGGTGCCCTTTCCCAGACCCCCCTCGCCAACCGCTAAATCTCGGGGTGCGAGCGTGGCCCAGCAGAGGCGGGAAGGCTCAGGCGCCGACGCAGTGCGCGTTAGAGGGCTGACCTGCGGACCCGGGCGCCTCTGGCCGGAACTGCCCGCTGTTTCCGCTCTGCAGCTGCGTAGCAGGAGAAGTAGTGGCTGATAATTAAGACTCAGCGAGGCTGGACAGGGTCCTCCAGCGGCCCAGGCTCGGCTCGCCGCCTGGCCAGGCCCAATTCTGGTTCAAGGGCGCGGAGCCACAGTGGACTGACCTTGGCTGGAATCGAGAGCAAGAACCGTGTCTATCCCACTCTGTCCTGAAGCCCTCACTGCGGCCTTCAGGGCGTCCTCTGCAACTGCCGCGTAACCATGGAGATCGAACGCTCAGGACCTAGGGGCGGGGCCGCGGCGGGGGAGGCGGGGCCGGGTCCTAGCTTGAGAGTCTTCCTCCAAAAGACAGACGGGAAGACCTTTAAAAACAAAGAAAAAAATAGAAGGACCCGAATCCCAGGCAGAGAAAGGCACATTCACGACACCTCAGTGGTTAAAATTGTTAAAAAACAGGATTTCTTAAACAGGGATGTTAACTTGCTAACGTGGAAACATATAGGGCGGTTTTAAAAAGAGATAAGGGAGAGGGAGGAGCCAGTTCCAGAGGATGGAAAAACTGAGGGGTGCAAATGGAGTTCTTGTAAAAATGTCTACTTTTTTTAAAAAAAGTAAAAAGGATTGCAGTTTTATTTCATGTCTTGTTCAAATGAAATCTGTTACAAGATGCTCCAAGATACCGAAAGAGAAAACTCATTCAAGAAGCACATGATAAGGACCCATTCGTGTCTGGAGTTGGGATAATGAGGTTTTGTCCCTTAATAATATTCCTGAGGCCCACCTTCAGACTTGAAATTGTGAAACAGGACTAAACAGACCTCATAAGCACAGCATTAAACAACGAAATATTTTTTATAAAGAGTGATTTTTCTCAAATTGCAAACAAATGTGCAGAATATGATTTGCTTAGGGCATTCCCAGAATACTAGGAAACGAATCAACATAAAAACTTAAGAATAAACAAATCATAGTATAAAAGGATTTTATTTATTTTCCCCTTCTACAAAATTATAAGAACACACAATGAGAAAAAAATGAATCAGTGAATTCTACTGTGAACATATCCAAACCTCTAAAACAGTGGGAGCAACAGTGGTCTTTCTTTCTTAGAATTATAAACCAGGTACAATTTCATACACATACACGTGGTCCTAATGAGGAAAACAGGATCCAAAGCATAAAAACCTTTGCAATTACAGTATTCCTGGCAGTGATTCTCAACTTCAGAGAGTGGGGGACAACATATCAGCAATATATTGGCTATTCCCCAAAACGAACTCTGATATGCCCTACTGGTCTATTTTGTATATGTGAAAAATGTTACTGTGTAGCTTTTCTTAAAGGTGAATTTCTCCCTGTCTTTTGCCCACCCACTCCCACACCCATCTCCCCAATCCTTAATGAATGACCAAGTCTTCATTAATGTCTCTCGAACCAACTCACTTTTTCCATTCCCACTTCTCTGCATTCATTAAAGCAACTATCTTTTCTTGCCCAGATTACTGCTACAGCAAGCTAGTTACGCTCCCTGCCTCCAATCTCATATTCCTCCAATTCTTTTCCATGCCAAAATCATCTTTCGAAAATATAAATCTGATCTTGTCATTCCCTTGCTGAATACCTTATGAAGGCTTCTCAAGGGCTTGGGGGGTAAAATTCCTTGGCATGCAAGGCCCTTCATGATCAGATCTCAGCTCACCCATTCAACCTCAGCTCTCACAACTGCCTTCTTTTCCCCTCAGACCACACTCTTTCCATTCTCTGACCGTTTTCAATTAACTTCCAGTGTTCTCTGGCCTCAAGACCTTTGCATAGAGGTTATTTCCTCTATTTGAATGTTCCTTTCCCTCTTCACCTGGTTAATTCTCCTGTGTCTTCAGAAGCCATCTCCCCTATGAAACTTTCTATGACCTGCAATACTGGGTTTAGGATCTTAAACTTATACCTCTATGCAGTTCCAAAACATTTTCACTGCCTCCAAAGGAAATTCCGTACTCATTAAGCAGTAACACTCCATTCTCCTGTTCCCCCACGACTTTCACCTGACAAAGCTCTCACTACTCTATGGAAGTCTATTTTCTTATATGTCTGCCCCACTGGACCATAACTCCTTGAAGGCATCGGACATACCTTACTGAGTTTCCAGTACTTAAGAACAGAGTCTGGGATGCAATAATCATAGCAGACTATTTGGGTTAGGGAGGAAAGTATAGGAGTGAATGGATCAAAAAAAAAAGGTGGGGGGGGAGAAATTTTTAGATGTCTTTAAATTAATGTCTTTATTGAAGGGTTAGGATGATTTCAGAAGGAAATTACAATTTTGGAGGAAAGGGAGAGATTCCTCAAAGAACTAAAAGTACACCTACCATTCGATCCAGAATCTCACTATTGGGTATTTACCCAAAGGAAAAAAAAGACTTTTCAACAAAAAGACACCTGTACTCAAATGTGTATTGCAGCACAATTTACAATTGCAAAGATGTGGAATCAACCCAAGTGCCCATCAATTCATGAGTGGATTAATAAAATGTGGTATATGTATACCATGGAGACTACTCAGCCATAAAAAAAGATGAACTAATACCTTTTGCAACAATGTGGATGGAACTGGAGACCATTCTCCTAAGTGAAGTGTCTCAAGGATGGAAAAACAAACACCACATATACCATTAAATTGGAACTAACCAATTAGCATAGAGGGAAGTAAAAGTCAGTGGAAATCAACCAGGGAGAAGGGGGGAGGAAGAAAGGAGCAAAAACCTACCTAAGGTACCATGAACACTATTTGGGTGACAGGCATGCCTTTAGCCAGGACTCAAGCATTATAAAAGTGATCCGTGTAATCTAAAACATTTGTACTCCCTTAATATTTTGAAATTTAAAATAAATAAATAAATTTAAATTAGTTAAAATTAAATGAAATTCAAAACTCAATTCTTCGGTTGCACTAGCCAAATGTGGCTAGTGGCTATTGTATTGGACAGCAAAGATACAAAATATCTACATGATTGTACAAAGTTCTCTTGAATACTTCCCTCACCCCTGCTGCATCTGAGCTCAAACTTCCAAATGACTCACTCTCACGTTTAAATGTTCTGTGCTTTCAGAACTTCCTTTAATTGGATTATGTACTTTGCCATCTGTGCTCTTCAAAACACAGCTCAAACGTCATCCTGTTCAGTGAAGACTTTCCCCAACCAAACCTCCCACCCTCGTACAATTGGTCACTTTCTCACTTGGGTGCCCACTGCACTCTCAGCAGACTTCTACCATAGCGCCCCTCACATCCATATCACCGGATGGTGCTCATGTCTGTTTCCCTTTACTACAGTGTGGGCTTGGGGTGGGGACAGGGACCCAGTCTTATTCATCTTTCCATCCCCAGCTCCTATACTAATGCCTGACATATAGTACATGCTAATAACTGTTTTTGTGAACGAATAAATATTACCAATAAATATTCTAAGGTCAAGATTCTATCAGACTTCAGAAACAGAGAATACCCAATTTAAATTCCTCACTGAGAGGTAAAAACTTTGAAAAATATGTTTTTAGACAAATCATCAAAATATTGTATATCCTGTCTTAAATCACAGTCTCATGGTAAAGTTGTGCTCTATTTAAAACTAATCCACGAGAGACACGACAGTTTGAGTGGATAATTGAGACAGTTTGACAGGTATAGTGAGGTGAGATGGCACACGGAAGCAATTCTGGCTTCAGCAATTATTAGATACACACCTACAATATTAAAAGCATAAAGATTTGGTTAGTCATTCGAATAGTAAATGTCTAGGTTTAAAAATCATTTATTGGGATATTTTCCATTATAAAAATAATACAGTCTCTTTATAAAAATTTGAGGGGAAAAAAGCCACCATCCATACTTCTATTAATAAAAGATTATATTGTTAACATGTTTGTGTAATTACTCATTCTATGTGTTGATTCCTGCTTGTTTTGCATTCTTGTTATACCTTAATGTTATTTTTTACACTCAGCATTACAATACAGACATCTTCACATCTTATTATGAACTCTGTTTTTAATAGCTATGTAATATGCAATTGAGTGGATGTGTCATAATTTACTGAAGTATTATTGATTATTTAACATGTTTGCAAGTTTTCAACATTATAAACACCAGAGTTATTTGAGTATAAAATTGTTTTGTGTTGCATGTAATTTCTTCAGAGAAGATTTCCAGATGTGAAATTTCTGAGTCTTTTCTTTTTAATCTGCCTCATTTGCTACTTTATTCCTAGTACCTACAACAGTGCCCAGCATATGTAGGCATTTCATTAATATTTGTTGAATGAATATGTGATGTTAATTAAGTGGCAAAAAAGCTGGCTTGATATGTAGACACCAAAGGCATGTTATAGGCATGTCAAGTGACAGGTACCATCTATCCCCCATCCCCACACACACACAACCTCCCCCATCATCAACATCCCGCATTCCAGAGACACATTTGTTATAATTGATGAACCTACATTGACACGCCATTATCACCTAAAGTTCATAGTTTACATTAGGGTTCACTCTTGGTGCTGTGTAATCTACAGGTTTGGACAAATGTATAATGACATATATCCACCATTACAGCACCTTAAGACTAGTTTCACTGTTCTAAAAATCCTCTGTGCTCTGCCTATTATCGCTCTCTTCCCACTAACCCCTGATAACCACTGATCCTTTTACTATCTCCATAGTTTGCCTTTTCCAGAATGTCATAAAGTTGAAATCATGCAGAATGCACCTTTTCAGATTGGCTTCTTTCACTTAGCAATATACATTTAAGTTTCTTCCATGTCTTTTTGTGGCTTGATAGCTCATTTCCATTTTTTTTTTTTTCAGATGGCCTCACTCTGTAGCCGAGGCTGGAGTGCAGTGGCATGATCATAGCTCACTGCAGCCTTGAACTCCAGAGCTCAAGTGATCTTCTTGCCTCAGTCTTCCAAGTAACTAGGATTACAGGTGCATGCCACCATGCCTGGCTAATTTTTTTACTTTATGTAGAGACAGGGTCTCACTACATTGCCCAGGTTGGTCTCAAACTCCTGGACTCAAGGAGTTTAGGGGGCTCCTGCCTTAGCCCCCCAAAGTCCTGGCATTACAGGTGTGAGCCACATTTCTTTCTATTTCTGAATAATATTTTATTGTTTGTATGTACCACAGTGTGTTTACCCATTCGCCTATTGAAGAACATCTTGGTTGCTTCCCAGGTTAGGCAATTATGAATAAAGCTGCTATAATCAATTGTGTACAAAGTTTTGTATAGACCTAAATTTTCAACTCATTTAGGTAAATGTTAACGAGTGCAATTGTTGAATCATTTGGTAAGACTATGTTTAGTTTTGTAAGAAACTGCCAAACTGCTTTCCAAAGGGGCTATAAAATTTTGCATTCCCACTAGCAATAAAAAAGAAGTTGCAATTGCTCCATATCCTTGCCAGCATTTGGTGTTGTCAGTGTTTTGTTTTCAGCCATTCTAATAGGTGTGTAGTAGTATTTTATTGTTGTTTGATTTGCAATGTCCTAATGATATATTGGGTTGAGCATCTTTTCACATGCTTAATTGCTATCTATCTATACATATATGTATTTAGTGAGGTGTCTGTTTAAACTTTTTGTTCATTTTAAAACTTGGGTTGTTTGTTTCTTATTGTTGAATTTTAAGTGTTCTTTGTATATTTTGGATAACACTCCTTTATCATATGTGTTTTGTAAAAATTTTCTCCAAATCTATGCCATGTCTTCTCATTCTCTTAATCAGGTCTTTCTTAGAGAATGAAGCCCACCCCATCAATTTTTTCTTTCATGGATCATGCTTTTGGTTTTCTATTAAAAAGTCATTGCCAAACCCAAGGTAATCTAGAATTTTTTTTCTATGTTGTCTCCCAAAGGTTTTATAATTTGTGTTTTACATTTTGGTCTATGATTATTTTGAGTTGATTTTTGTGATGGGTATAGGGTTTGTGCCTAAAATTTTTTCTTTTTTTGCTTCTGGATGTTCACTGTTCCGACACCATTTGTTGAAAAGATTATCCTTTCTCCTTTAAATTGCCTTTGCTTTTTTGTCAGAGATAATTGACTATATCTGTGTGGGTCTATTTCTGGACTGCTTTATTCTGTTCCATTACTCTATCTGCTCTTTGGCCAATACCATACTGCTTTGTAGCTTTGTAATAAGTCTCAAAGTCAGGTATCAGTCCTTACATTTACTTTTCATGCCTTTTCTCTCTCCTCTGCTCTGATCAGAACATCTGGTTCAATGTTGAATAGTAGTAGTGGTAATGCTGAATGAGCTCCATTAGCTTAAAAGAAATGCTTCCATTATCCCTTTAAGTATAGTGTTTGCTGAAAATAAATGCCATTTTTCTGGTTAAGTAAGTTCCCTGCTATTTGCTTTATGGAAATTTTCATTTTAACGAGCATTCCAGGTTAGTTCAAGGTGGTTTGGGGTACACACTTCACAAAAGTAATTAACATGGAAGAAATAACTATGTCCAGCAAGCACTTCCCCATTTTTCAACATCATATACAAATTCTATCTTTGATTCCAATGGACAATGATACACGTATGTATTAGGCATTTAAAAAAATAGGTTAGCTCTGTTGGAAACTTAGCAATAAAAATGACTTGAAATATCAAAAATATGAGCATAGTTTATTGAAACTTATAATTTTTTTAACAATATAAAGTGTACCAGACTAATTTTAATGACCTGTTCACAATTTAGTCAAGTGTTGTTAAAGCAACTTATTAGCAGAGATTGAAACCCAAATGAAAACACTATACTAGATATTTATTTCTAAATGTATTTTATTGATACAAGAATTATAACGAAGCTCTCAATTTGCCACATTTTTTATAATCTATCAATTTAATAGCAACATATTATTGATGATTCAAAGCATCCCATCACCCAACTCTTTATCTTCCTTTTATTTGATAACTGCAATTTAGAAAATAACTAAATAACTATTTTCCAGTAAATTTCATTGATTGAATATCCTCAGTATTTTACTATTAACATTTTTTTCATTCATAAATGTTTATTTTGCATACACTATGAATTAGGCACCATTTTAGTTAATAAGGATAGAGCAGTGAACAAGGCAAAGCCACCCCCAGTCTCACAAAGGTTGTATTCTAGAGCTATTGAGACAGAAAACAAACTAATGTCCACTTTCGCATGGCCAAGTTTTTAGCACCGAATTAGTGCTCCCTTGGAAATTTGCATTTGAAATCTTTTATCTCTGGTCATTAAGGAACTGTCTTTATTTCTGAGTGAACATAGTTTCAAACATCAAGGATTTGGGGAAGTATTTCAGATGGGGGAGGAACACTTTCCCAATTCCTTGACGGCTTCCTTTTTTATTTATGAACAAAACTGGTCCTGGCTTCCACAAATTGGACTGACCGTCCTCCAGCCCGTGCCCCTCCATTTGAAACTGTGTTATTGTTGTTGGAGCTTCTAGAGCAGTCCCTGGTCTTCGGACCAGGGCATCCTGAGGACCATTTTAGACAGTACACTAGGTGGTGTCTACTGCATTCTCTTCAAAAGGTCCTATGCTGATCTTGAGTATGGCCACAGTAGATACCTTACCACTTTAGGTCATTTTTACCTGGTTTTATTCAAACTATCCTGAGTGATGACAATGCCTTAGGCTCAGTGCTAAATTGTTTCATACTTTAGTCTTTTACAATGTAGAGAAAGTCATGTTATATTATAATGCAATTTCTCATCTTTCCCCCCATTAGTCACTATTACATTCTTTATATAGGCAGTTCTTTTCATCTTTATTATTAGTACTATGTAGAAGATTTTAGTTATTGACAACTTGCATTAGTTAAGATTTCTTTATGTGCAAGCAATGGAAAACTCAAAGTGGCTTATAAAATAAGATAACATATGGCTCACAAACTGAAGTCCAAAGGTACTTCAGGCTTTAAGGCTGATGGAGCCAAGTGCTCCGGTTCCATTTCCCTGCAGTTTTCTTAGCTCTTCCCTCATTCTACTCGCAGCTTCATCCACAGCAGGGCAGCTGCAGTAGTTGGCCTCACATCCAGGAATCTCAATGTCCAGGGAGACTCTTGCCATGGCAGTTTCTGAAGAGCAAGGAAATTTCCCACAGAGGCTCCTAGAAAACCTTTCCTTTTGCCTCGTTGGCCCAAACTGTCACATGATCTTTTCTGAACCAATCACTGGCAAGGGGTTGAGATTACCAAATCAGGCCTCCCCTGGAGCCGAGTCCAGGTGGGAGGAAGGGTTTGTGGGTCAGACTCCTCTGAGGCACCTGGGCTTCCAGGGGAGGGGGAAATGCCAGGCATAAAGAGAGTCCTGATACCAAGGATAAATGGAAACAGATGCTGGGTGTGCGGAGGGTCATATTATTCTACTTTGGAAATCACTCTAGTTGCCTCAGTGATATTTTGCTAATTTCTGAACTTATTCTCCAGTCTCCATATAATAAAATCAGTCTTATACATGCCAACTGATGACCATAAAAAGAAGTTAAGATTATGTTCAGTATCTTCTGCCTTAAGAAAATGAAGCTGAATATAGTGCATATATGACTAAAATAAATAATTTTTCTAAGCTAAAGGAGTTAAGTTTTAGTTATTGAAAACAGTCCACAGACCTTTAGCTGCCAAAGTCCCCACGGCAAGACGTGGGAGATTTTATCGAGTATTTTCCATACAGAAAGAACCAGCCCCAATCCCACCCCGAGGGGCACATGATGGGGTCACCGGTTTTTTGGTTTAACCTGCATCTTGGGGTGTCTTGGGTAGTTGAGGAGTTTGGTGACACTCTTTCATTCTCTGCTTTCTGCCTTCAGCAGCATTTTGTTTCTTGAATTAAATCTCGGGGGGCTCCCAATGTTTCCAGGAGATTTGCTGTTCTCCTCTTTCCGTTGAGAGGTAGAACAGAAATCCTTAACTTTATGTAAATAACCCACCTTTCTTTCTTTCCCTGAAGTGTTATGAAAATTAGTGTTCTAAAAACATTTTTCAAAGTGTTCCCTTGAGATGTGAAGAGAAGTGCTGTCGGCCCAGCAGGTTTTCTCCAAGAGCTTTTAAAAACGGGAGGAGGGAGGAAGGAAACGTAAAACACATGCCTCTAGCATTTTTTAGATTTTTTTGGAATTTAAAACTATGTATCATTATAGAAATTATTTTGCTTTTCACCATGAACAAGTTCACAGACTGGGCCTTCGGTTGGCTGTTGACTTAAGGAGGGCGTCTCACTGGGAAAGGTTAGCACATCAGAGTAGTGTTTGTCCAAACTGACAAAGTGATAAACTAGGTTTGTATTTACTCTATCATTACTAAGGATACTTTTAACATCCTTTTGATGTGCTAATAGTGCTTCCTGAGGAAAATTATGCAAACAAACAAGCTATTAATTAGATTAAGAGCAGCAGTTGGCGCAGAACTACAACATGCAGATTTGCTGATCTGGGCGCACTGGAGCCAGCAGTGGCCTTTGGCTGGATGGGATGCTCTCAGGGGCCAGCTCTCTGTGCACATCTGTATACCTCTGGTAGGGACTACAGGAGCCGTGGGTCCTCTCACCCTTTGGGCATCTCAGATACCTACCTTAGGGTGGGGACCGTGGAGTACTTTGGATACGCTGTTGTTCCAACTCACCTGGGAAGGTCAGTTGCACATCTAAATGGCAAATGGGGCTTTGGCTGAGTGAGTGCATTTCCCTGGTCAATGACTTGTGGTCACATGAGCTACCACCTCTAAGTTTGGTGTGACCATTGCTATTATTGGGATACTGATGCTAATGCCAGACCAGGTTGGGCATGACGATGCGTGTGCTGAGGCTTAGGTCATGCAGGAGGGACCGTGTTAGTCCTGGGCCCCAGGTGTGCTCCAGTTTGATCCACAGCCCAGTCAGCCCTGGCTCTCCCTGATGCTTTTCTGCTCTGGCAGCTTCCATCTCGCTGGCTGCCTGATCTTCCGGTTGGGTGACACAGCTGCTGACAGACATTGTGTGGCATTTTCTTTTCCTCTTTAGCTCTAGGCTTTATTCTCCCTCCCAAGAGTAATCCCCTCCTTCTTTTTTTTTTTTTCTGCCTGGGCTTTTAATTGTTTAGGTCAGACTTTTTCTCCCTTTGCTCCCTACAACTTTCCCGAGTGTTATGTTTCACACCTTGCAACGTTAACTTTGCAAAGAGCTTTCCCATGCAAAACTTACTGACTCCCAAGTCTTAAGCTCAACTTTGCCTTAAGCCCAGGCAAAGTTCTGTGTTCTTGTGTGTTTCCACTTCATCCTGTGATTCAGACACAAATTAATGGAAAAAGGCTCCTTCCTCTTTCCGTGGAGAGTGATTTTAAAAATGCCATGGAGAGTGAGATGGAGCAGGGACCCTCTTGGGGCCAATTGGGACACCCCCCCCCCTGGGCACACAAAGCATGGAAATAAAGAAAAATCTTGAGTCCCTTCAGGGGAAGTTCTGGGCACCCAGCTAGTGTTGAACAGTGAATGGGAATAACAATGGCCCCCCAAGCAGACCCCAGTACAAGGTGTTCTGGTTCCCTGTGGAAGGTACAAGATGGCATCTTAACATATGTTCTTCAGTTGTTTTTCAGAAAATTCCACTGGATGGGAAATGCAGATAAGGGGGGAACTGGAGATTTGAACTCTGATGGCTGCTATTCTTTGTTCTACATCTCTCCCTGAGGGACCGGGAGAGAGAGTCACAACCGTCTTAACATTCCTTTCCACTAATTCAAGAATCCAAGAATCCCCAAATCCATTTAGACTGCCTCCCATTTCAGGGTATTCTATCTTTGGGGGCCAGACCAATGTATAACCTCCATGTATTGATTTACAATTTTGCCTGCTTGAACTGTACCCCTGCCTTTAAAAATGCTTGCATGTAAGCCATTGGGGAGTTCTAGTCTTACGTGTTAGCTACCCATTCTCCTAACATGGCACCGTGCAATGAAAATGTTTCTGTCTCCCACTGCAACCCTTGGCTTCAGTGCCTGGCTTTGCTGCCTGGGGTAAGCGGACTCCAGTCTCGTCAGCAAAAAGACTTTTCCCTCCAACCTCAACTATCTTATTAGTTCGGAAAGCCTAAAATGCCCCCACTGGAGATACATTCTCTTGGCCTAATTAAGGCATTTTTCTTAGTTAAAATGAATCTTTCGAAGAGGGGTCACTTCGAAAGAGTGTGTCATCTGGGCACACTGGGAAAGATGAGTCATCTGGGCCTTCTAAGGAGAAGGTTCTGAAGAGCTAAAGGACATCAGGAGAACATATGGTTTAAATTCGGAAGTGGGGCAAGAGTGGGAAAATGGGTGAGATGGGAAGGGTGTGTTCTGTATTGATCAGTCTTGCCTGCCTCCCACGTTTGCAGAGGGCCAGTCCAGCCTCGATACATGGGCTTCTAGGACCAAGCAGAGACCTGAGATTCAGAGCAGGGGCACGACTCACTCTGGACTCTGATGACATGAAGACTCATGGCCTTGGTAGGATTCCTGGATTCTGCAAAATAACCAGTTAACTCAATAGAAAAAAAAAATGGGACATCTGGTTTGGGGGGATATGTTTTATTCCAGTTCTTTATTGAACCGACTAATTGTTTCTTTAAATTGACTAAGTATGTCACTGAGCAGCCTAGCTGCTGTGCTGAAGAATCACAAAGAATGACATGACCAATTCTTTTGTTCTTGTGTAACCACAGCCTTGAAAATCCAGACTCTCTTAATGTACAAGGAGGGCCTCTGGGAATATGGCCTGGTCCTAATTTTTTTCATCTACAAATAGAGATCATATTAACTCCTACCTTGTAAAATTCTTTAAGGATAAATGATAATGCACATGAAGGGCTTACACAGTGCCTGGCAAATACTAAGCATTCAATAGATGCCAGCTGTTATTTTTAATATTAGTATAAGGCCAGTGTACGAGTTATTTAATAAGTAGTATCTTGACAATAGGAAGACTTACAACATCTTCCCAAAGAGCCTAATTTATCCCCAGAGAGTAGTATCCAGGGAAGTATCTGCAGACTTTGTTCCCCTGTTGTGTATAAGGGTTGGGGACAGGAGGGGGAAGTCCTTCTCCCCAGTGTCCTGCAAACCACCATTGCACATGCAGAGAGCAGCACCCACATTGAGCATTGTCTTCTGGGGGAAAGAGCAAGGACTGGGCAATTTGGAGAACTCTGAGCCTGATTGATTCCTAGTCCACTACTCTCAGGAAAATGACTTGTGTCCCCATTGTACATCTAAGTGTAGGGCTTCAGCACATGTGCGCACACACAGAGGCTGCACACTCACACAGAAACCTGCTTATAGGATAGAACACCATTGCACTGGGTGTATTTTTTCTTGTCTTCCTTCTCCTCTTGCATCCTTTTCAGTCCATTCGGGCATAATTATTATTGCTCTGCTGGCTTGGTTCTGCAGCTCTCTAGAGTGGAGCAGATGTCGACAGCTCTGAAAGATCCCATGCTATTACACAGCAGAACAAATGAGGATGTCAGAAAAGGCTCTTCAGTCTAACAAGAAAACAGAGGAAAGAGACAAAAAGAATAAAGCCTTTGGAGACCAGCAAACTCACTCTGATTAGATCTTATGCTAACACGATGCCCACTCTGTGTACTAACAGTGATTTAATATGTTTAAATGATACAGGGGAGATACGTCTTGGGGAAAAAAAAACACAGAGAGAATAGAGAATTTTTTTCCCTGGCAGGCATGATTAAGATGGTGTGGGCTTCCTTGGAAAACGTGACTGCAGCGTGAGACTGTGGACTGCAGGCCCGAGCATATTTACTTACAATGCCTGACATCATCTCATTATGCTGGGCAGTGCCTGCTTTCTCCACCACTGGGTGAGTGATAGGAGCTGTTCAGATGGGTTAGCTCGCTGGGTGCATACCGGCATGTCAGCTGCACTGCTGGGTCATTGTTTCTTCCCTTACTGTGAGAAGCTAGAATTTAAAAACATTTTATATATGGGGCCACAGTCCACCAATCCTAATTATCCAGAACAAAGATTTAAAAAATACTCTAAGAATTTTGGAAGGGAGAAGAGGGAGTTCTCTAAGCAATCAAGATGGAGAAACCAAAGTTCACGTGTTATAGATCATATAAAGTGATTACTGAGTGAATATCTTTGCTTCTTGCTTTTAACCTATTTACTCATCTTCTCCTTGTAATTCTAACTATTAGTGTAATAGTTCCCTCTTTCACCAGATCACAGTAGAATAGAGGGAACAATTTAGAAAGGCCAGTTTGGGGACAAGGAAGATGGAGTGAGAAGCTGTTACCTACATATAAAATCCTGGCAGTATCAAAAAGTGTTATCTCTTGACAGTAAGTGAGAGGGCACAAATACTAAGATGAAGCAGACAGTGTTATAAATATTTGTTTGGTTTCTTATTCGTTCCTTTAATCCTTCCACAATGGGTCTGAGGCAACTGTCTAAGGTCTAAGGGCTTTTGTTATATGGACAGAGGGAGCGATGGGTAGCACATAATTGAAAAATCCCTGAGGAATAAAAGTTAAAAATCAAAAAACCAAAAAAACAACTCCTTCAAGGGAGCAGGTTATTGAAGTTCATTGTTGAAATGCAATAAATTGAAAACCTCCTGGGAATTTCCCCTGTACCTAAAAATGCCCAGACTCTACAGTCCAGATGTTAGGATCTGTCTAGAAGCACAGAAACCCTCAGTGGGACGAGCACTCAACAGTCACCTGGTCCAGTGTTTGTTTCTGACAGGTGATCAATCTGCCTGTGCTTGAGGCCATCTAGTGACAGGGCCTCGCTCCCTTGTGAGACACCAGTGTGTTGTCATAGTGTTCTAATTATTAGAAAGTTCAGGCTTGTTGGAACCCAAACATACCTTTTTGTATCTTCCCTCATTGGCCATGTCTCTGCCCTCCAGGGCAGAGCACCTGTGTGCAATCAGAATACCTGTGTCTGCATCCCTGGCTCCAGTTATGTGACTTTGGACAAGTTACTCAATCTCTTTCAGCTCCAGTTTCCTACCCAAAGGCCACTAGTGAGAATAAAGGAGAGAATCCATATAAAGATGTTTGCCATACAGAACGCACTCTGTCAACAGGAGCCATCATTCTGGAGTGCGAAAGGATTGCAGTCTAAGCTTACAGCTCACTGGTGATTCACTTTGAGCTTATAATCAACTGAAATATCTCTATCGTTTTCACACAGGCTACTATCAAACCACATCTCTCCCATCTGCTGCTTATTCCGTCTTATTTGCTTGTTTATTTTAACCAAGTGTAAGTCTTTACATTTATCCTCATTAAACATAATCTTATTAGATCTGGTCCATTGTTTCAGTCTGTCAAATCTCTTTTGCATTGCAGTTCTGCTGTCCAATGTATTAGCTGTCCCTTCCAGCTTTGTGTCACCCACAAATTTTATCACTAGGCCATCAATGTCTTCATCCAAGACATTAATAAAAATGCTTAGCAAGACAAGACCAAGGCCAGAAACCTGTGGTGTGAAAGATCCTTTCTCTAGATCTATGTCAATCCATTCATCAGTTCTCTGAATCCGATCAGTTACTCATCTACCTGACTTGGCTGTTATCAGCCCTTATCAGTGGGTGTATGTGGTCTTCTTCCAAGATAGGACCTTTATCTGTCACAAGCACTGTTGCAATCCAAATACACCTTGTCCACACAACACCTGGAAAACCAATTTAGCAAGTCTCTCAGAAAGAAATGTGAGACAATGCACTGACTCCTTGCCTCTCACCTGGGAACTACATTCATCCAGCCCGCCAGACAAGAGATCAGCCAGACTGCCCATCCTTTGCTTAAAAGATCACAATTTCTGCATTTTCTCATGTCTGGGCTTCCAGCACCTTTCCTCAAAGCCTCAGTGCTTCCAAGCAGGCAGTGAGTCTCCTGGAGTATAACTTGTCTGGCCAGACCTGGGACCTCAAGCACTCATTTAGAACCTTCTTTCCTACCCTGGGCTTCCATTTTCTGTAACCAGTATCTGTGGGAAGCTTTTTCAACTCAAAGTTGCTTTCCTTGATAGGGAATATGAAAGGGACATAAATGCTGAAAGAATCTGGTTTTTTTTTCCTGTCGTATGTTAATATGACCGCAATAGCAATATTGATCTTGAGCAATGGACGTATTTTTTGTCTTCTGCCAAACATAACTAAAAGTTCTTTTTGGCTGGGCGCAGTGGCTTATGCCTGTAATCCTGGCACTCTGGGAGCCTGAGGCAGGAGGATTGCTTGAGGTAAGGAGTTCAAGATCAGTCTGAGCAAGAGTAAGACCCTGTCTCTACCAAAAATAGAAAAAATTAGCCAGGCATTGTGGTGCACACCTGCAGTCCCAGCTACTCTGGAGGCTGAGGCAGGAGGATTGCTGGAGCCCAAGAGTTTGAGGTTGTAGTGAGCTGTGATGATGCCACTCTCTTGGCCTGGGCGACAGAGTGAGACTCTGTCTCAAAAAAACAAAACAAAACAAATCAAAACAAAATAAAAACTCTTTTTGTTTTGTCTTAGAAGTCCAGGTACATTTTAGAAGTCCTGGGAGCAGTATCCACAGAGTTCTAGATGGATCAATACAAGCCAGCTCTCAATGTCAATGGCGAAACAAGGGGCATCTGTCACAGTTGCTGGGTTCCTTTTCCTACCATCCCCCACCCTCCTCTCCCACCCTCAGGTCCTGGTCTGTAACATCCAATCACCATTGGAGAGAAACAATGTTTAAGATCTTGGAATTCTAAGTTCCACTAATGCCGTCACATACTATTTACGTGGCCCTGGGCCAATCTGTAAGAGGAGGACAATAGTAATTATATCATCAGTGCTTGTGAATTTCACATGACATAATGACTTCAGAAGGTCCATGCACGGTGTCTGCACATGGGCAGGCTTAAATACTGGTGGTCCATTATTGCCTTCTGATTTCTGCCTTGGTCTGGTCCCCATTTGGTTCTGCTCTAGTCACCAGTTCCTTGTCTATCCCCTCTCAGTCCACATTAGCTCTGCCCCAAACTTTAATTTTCAGTTTGACCTTCACAGACTGGCTGCCCCCTCACCCCGCACCAACCCCGACATACACACATACTGGTATTTGACAGTACGTTGTGTACATTGAAAAATCCTTGCTGACTCTACTTTTGGAAATACAGGTTAATATGAGTGCAAAGTCTATGCCCTACCTGACAGGGCCTAGGCCCTCATCTATGACAAGTCCCAGTAAATAAGGGATAGCCATCCTCAGAATTTTTCCATAAATCTCGAAAGCCGTACTATGTGGGTTCAAATGCTGGCTTCTTCACTTTTTAATTGTGTGATCTTGGGCAAGGCAGCTAACCTCTCTAGGTCTCAGTTTCCTCATCTGTAAGGTGGGCATAAAAATGTGGGGTTGTTAGGAGCACGAACTGCTTAGCATCATGCCCACTAAACAGAAAAAACACCTGCTCAATAATGTTAGTTGCTATTATCAGCATCGCGATCCCCCTCCTTCCCCACGTACCTTTCCTGCTAATATCCATTTTCTTAATACATTCTTTTATATTTGCTCTTGGTTATGTGTCCATCTTTCCTTCCTTTGTTTATGTTCATTAAATTTCTGAACTCAA
Organism: Avahi laniger; assembly: GCA_963575035.1. NCBI lineage: Eukaryota > Metazoa > Chordata > Mammalia > Primates > Indriidae > Avahi > Avahi laniger. The sequence goes on along the minus strand of CAUYSK010071730.1, from coordinate 1,386 downwards.
TAGTGAGGTCGCTAAAAACCACATGGGTATTGTACATTTTGTCTTCCCTTCTTTCAGAATGGAGCCTATAAACTGTAAACTGTAAACTGTAAAGCATGAAATTGGTAGTTACTATGTCACTACGAATGGGCATGAACTTCAATCATATTGCTCAGATTCCATATTTAGGTTTCACATCCATCCTGCTTCTGTCTTTCTAGAGTTCTCTCAAAAATTGTGGGGAGCCGCATGCTTATGTATCACCTTCCGTGTTATAGCATGAATTACTTGAGGACGAGTCTCTATTTTAGTCATAAGCCTCCTGTTTTTCAATCTTCAGCATCAATTAATAAATCAATTCTTATATTTTCAGAATTTCTGTTATATGGCAAGCTCTGCCATACAGAAACCGGTAAGATATAATTCCTGCCTTCAAGAGGCTAAGTTAGTAGGGTGAGGGACAGAGTTCTGTTTCTGGTTAGCAAGTAAAAGAGTGTAGTAGGCTTTCATTCCCATGGTAATACCAGGAAAAATCTGGATAACATAAAAAATCATATAGAGTGTATTTTCTGTCCACATTAGAATTGAATTATAAACCAATAAAAAGATATCTAGGAAATATTAACATGTTCATAAATTAAGCAATATCCTTCTAAAGAAAGAAATCTCAAGGAAAATGAGATAATATCTTTTACTGAATGACAACACGAGCACAGCATATCAAAACGTGTGGGATGCAACTAAAGTGATGCTAAGGGTAAAATTCAGAGTTTTAAGTGCTTATAATAGAAAATAAGAAGAGAGTGAAATCAATGATCTAAGATTCCACCTTAAGAAGCTAGAGTAAGAACAGTAAACTCAAAGTAAATAGAAGGAAAGAAATAATAAAGATAAGAGTAGAAATCAGTAAAATAGAAAACAGACAAACATTAGAGAAAGATCAACACAGCCAAAAAATGATTTTCTGAAGAGATCAATAAAATTGATAAGCCTCTGGTTAGACCGAAGGAAAAAAATAAAGATAAAATGTAAATTCCCAATATAAAGAATAAAAGCGTATTTCCACAAATCCTACAGACACTAAAAGAATGATAAGGGTATATTGTTAACAATTTTATGCCAATATGTTTGACTATGTAAATGAAATGGATAAATCCCTTGAAAAATAGGACTTTTCAAAACTGACAACAGAAGAAATAAATAACCTGAATATCTGTTAAAGAAATTGAATTCGTAATTAAATCCTTTTCTTAAAGAACACTTTTGGGGCCGGGCGCGGTGGCTCACACCTGTAATCCTAGCACTCTGGGAGGCCGAGGTGGGCGGATCATTCTGAGCTCAGGAGTTCGAGACCAGCCTGAGCAAGAGCGAGACCCCGTCTCTACCAAAAATAGAAAGAAATTAATT
>CAUYSK010071729.1:0-21180 GCA_963575035.1 Avahi laniger | reverse complement strand
TGCACTATAGTATGCCTATTTACCTACCGAAGGACTTGTTGGTTGCTTCCAAGTTTTGGCAGTTACAGAGCAGGTTTTTGTGTGGACATAAGTTTTTAATTCATTTGGGTAAATACCAAGGAGCGCAATTGCTGGATCATTTGGTGAATGTGTTTAATTAAGAAACTGCCAAACTGTCTTCCAAAGTGGCAGCATGATTTTGCATTTGTACCTGCTGTGAGTAAGAGTTCCTGTTGCTCCACATCCTCACCAGCATTTGGTGTTGTCAGTGTTTTGGATTTTAGCCATTTGAACAGACATGTAGTGGGTAGGCTGACTTTTTTCTCATATTCGGATGTATTATTAATATCTCCAAATCTCCATGAGAAATACATTTAACACTACTATTAATGTGACATAACACTATTATCATTCAGAATCCAGATAAGGACAGACATTGGAAACAAGAGAACAAGCTCTTATGTTAATAGTAATATTGATAACAATAACTAATACTACGGATTTATTTGTGAGTATTTTTCGAGTTTAGTTTGGAAACAAATGCCACCAAGAGAACATTCACTAGACATAGTTCTGATTAATGTGTATAAGCAATTATACTCAAAAGCTATGAGACTTTGGTAATCATCGTATAACGGTTCTCTGAAGATGCACTTTGGGTTTTGAGCAGTTGCTATGATTCTATTTTTAAGTTTTTAAATTATGTATATTTAAGGTGAACAACTTGATTTGATGCATGTAGTCACTGTGAAATAATCACCACAATCAAAATAATTAACATATTCATCACTTCACAAAATTACCTTTTTTGTCTGTGTATGGTGACAACACTTGAGTTCTACCCACGGTGAATTTCCAGCATACAGTACAGAATTGTTACCTGTGGTCACCACGCTATTCGTTAGATCTCCAAAACTTACTCATCTTGCGTAACTGAAACTTTGTACACTTTGACCAACATCTCCTCATTTCCTCCAGCCCCAGCCCCTGAGAACCTCCATTCTGCTCTGATTCTATCAGTTCGAGTTTTAGGTTCCACACGTAAAAGAGATCATGCAGTGTTCGTCTTATACTGATTCTGGGTTGAGATTTTTCAGTGTCTTCGTTTCAGGTCTTTCAAGTTGCATATGTCATCATTAAAGCTGCCAACTCCCCTCGACCTGGAAACTGGATTTTGGAGCGTTCTCTGGATGGCACCGCCTTCAGCCCCTGGCAGTATTACGCAGTCAGCGACACGGAGTGTTTGACCCGTTACAACATAACTCCAAGACGGGGGCCGCCCACTTACCGGGCCGACGATGAAGTGATCTGCACCTCGTATTATTCCAGGCTGGTGCCGCTTGAGCATGGCGAGGTACTGTGCCCACCGCAGCGGGAGCTGTGTGTTCATCAGGGCCCTGGCCCAGATGTTATGATAGCCGTTGTAAGAGCCAACATCGAACACTCAAAACAGAACTCTCAAGACAAAGATCTGTAATATAACTATATAGCTCTATTTAAAGTAGCCTTGAATGGTGTCTGTTACGATTAACTTCATAACCGATACAGTTTACCTTTCTGATACCTTCAAGGAGGGTCCTCAGTCGTCACTCTGCTGCGACTTAGCAACTCTGTCAGTTCCTCCGTCCCATAATACCAGGGCAAGAGCATTTCTTGAAGTATTACACAGGGAGCTAAAATGCCTCTAAAAGGTGTAGCTCCCACCTTTCTCTGTGAAGTTCTCCTTCTCTTGGTGGGCGCTGGGCACTGGGAGATGGCTCTGGATGTATCACAGCGCAGTGCCGGACACGCCCAGGTGCACACGCTGCACTGCAGTCGAATTGGGACGGAAACAGTCCCTTCTCCAGTAGCACCGGCTTGATGAGCTAAAGCTACAGACGCTCTGCTCATCACAGCAGGGTCTCTGCGAAGCCCTGCATTGTTTCAAGAGCAGAGATTAGATGTAGATATCATTAAGGCTTTTTGGCACTTTTTCCTTGTTCCCCCAGCCTGTTCATGGTGTTTAGAATTTGCTTCAGAGAAGTCAGTAGCCTACTGATAGGTGGTAAAATATCCTCACCACACTGGGAAACACGGTTAAACAATTTCTGGCAATCTTTGAGACATTGACATGGATAACTTCAGTAAACTGAAGATATATTGAGATCCTGGTTATCATTAGTAGTTAAACATTAGACAGATTTTTACAAGAAACTAGTTGCTTTGTTTTGATTTTTAGATAATGTCTTCATAAAGATTATGTCCTGACGTTAGTTAGACAACTAGGGCCATATTTCTTGCATGCTTAATATTGACACGTGTTTATTTCGATGTCTTCATCCTCAGATTCATACATCGTTGATCAATGGCAGACCAAGCGCTGATGACCTTTCCCCCAAGTTGCTGGAATTCACTTCTGCACGATACATCCGCCTTCGCTTACAACGCATTAGGACACTCAATGCGGATCTCATGACCCTGAGCCGCCGGGACCCTAAAGACCTGGATCCTATTGTTACCAGACGCGTGAGTACAGGCCGGCCCTTCTGCCACTGTGGAAGGTTCATCTTGGTTAAGGGAGATACTCTTCCCTTCTTTCCTTTTTGGCTGTTCTCCCCCCAACCCAGGTTGGCCTTTTTTTCTTCCCAGCTGTTATATTCTTATTTTATTGAAGATTGTTAGATACCGTTTGTTACAAATGCTGCCTTTAAACTAGGTGATGGCACTGACATCCTGTCCCCAGGTTCCTCACCCCATCCTGTTCTCAGAATGCCATCATGTAGTGAATGTCACGTGGTCTTTGTTCTTCACATTCTACTCTGGGTCCACATCTGATCTTTGGCAAGTGAGGGTTTTCTTTGATCGCAAATTTTAAAGTTTTAGACATAATTTACGTTCAGGAAAACATACAGATTTTAAGTATATAGTGTCCAAGGCTTGTGTGGACAAATATTTTCATATCCCTTCAATAACCCAGGAATGGAATTACTAGGTTATAAGGTATGTTTAACTTTTTAAGAAACTGCTAAACTTTTATCCAAAGTAGTTATATCCTTTCGCAATCTGACCAGCAATGTGTGAGACTTCTGGCTGTACCACATGCTCTCAAATATTTAGTATCATCGGTTGTTTTCATGCCAACTGTCCTAGTGTACGTGTATTGGCATCTTGTGATGTTAATTTGTGTTTCTCTGATGACTAATGTTGAGCGTGCGCTTATTAGTATCTGATGAAATTTTTGACCATTTTTAAATTGGGCTATCTGTCTTCTTGTTACTGACTTATAAAAGATCTTTATATATTTTGTGTACGAGTCCTTCATCAGATGTATATATATTGCAAAAATCTTCTGTCTGGAGTTAATGTGTTCGCTTTCCTGTGACTTTTGATGAGCAGAGGTTTTAATTTTGATGAAGTCCAGTTTATCATTTTTTCTTTTATAGTTCATGCTTTCCATGTCCTTTCAAAAAATATTTGCTTATCTCAAGTTGACAAAGATGCTATCCTTTGCTTTCTTCTAGTAGCTTTATTGTTTTAGCTTTTATATCGTAATTATCAAATTAATTTTTGTATTTGATGTGAAATAAGAGTCAAGGTTCTTTTTTTCTCATATGCATTTATTATACAATTGTTCCAGCACCATTTGTTGAGAATACTTTACTTTCCCCTATTAAATTGTTTTCCTGCTCTTATTGTAAAACTATTTGACCTTATTACTGTGGGTATATTTCTGGACTCTCTACTATTCTATTGATCATTTGTCTATTCTTATACTAATAACAAACTTCCTTGGTCATTGTAGCTTTACAGTAAGTCTTGAGGTCAGGTACTATAATGGTGAAAATTAATTCTTTTTCAAGATTGTTTTGGCTATTCCAGTTTCCTTGTATTTCCTTATAAATTTTAGAATCAGTTCATTAATTTCTATAAAAAAAAATGAAGCCTGCTAAGCCTTTCATTGGGAATCCATTGATTCTTTAGATCAATTTGGGAAGAATTTTGGAAGACATTTTAGCAATATCGAGTCATCCAGTCCATGAACGTGCTATAACCCTTCACTTGTCTAGGTCTTCATTAATTCCCCTTGGCAGTGTTTTATTGTTTATTTGTAAAGGTCTTCTCTGGTAATGCAAGAAAAAAGGAAATCAAAGGCATACAGAGTGCACAATAAGACCAAACTATCATTTGTAGATGACATGATTGTGTACATAAAAAAATCTGCAAAACTACTAGAATGAATAAGTGAATTTAGCACTGTTGCAATATACGAAATTAGTAAACAAAAACGGATCATGTTTTTATATGCTAGCAATGAACAATGGAAAACAAAATCTAAAAAGAAATTTATCAACACTAACATGCAAATATATAAAGAAATGGTGAGAGCAGATTTTAAGTGGAAAGCACTTTCTTCTGTTAGTGTGATGATTTATATTTATTGATTTTTGTGTGTTAGACTAACTTTGCATTTGTGATAAATCTTACTTGTTCATGATTTATTATCCTTTTCATATGGTGCTATATTCAATTTCCCAGTATTTTTTAGGGTTTTCAATAGGGTTTTAAAGATTAATGCGTTGGTTTAAGATGCAGCCAAGTAGGGAGATTCTTTTAGACCCTTTTGAGTTCAGTTAATGAGCTAATTGAGAATTATTTATTTTAATTGAGCACGAGGATCATTTGTACATGAAATACATTTTTAAATTATATTTCGGGTTACTAGTAACAACTCTTAAACCACCTGAGATATTTGTTGATGTGCCAATATTTTTTTCTCACTGAAATAGTGGTTTTAATTTTTGTTTATAACTTTCTCTTTCCTTAGTATTACTATTCAATAAAAGACATTTCTGTTGGAGGAATGTGTATTTGCTATGGCCATGCTAGTAGCTGTCCATGGGATGAAACTACAAAGGTGAGTTCTAGTATTTTATATTTTACTAAAACTTCAAAATAGATGTTGTAGCTGTAATACTTGCATTACTCTTTTTTATGCAAAGCAAATGTCGAAAGCTATGAAATCATGCTGCACATACAAAAAAGAGTATCAGATAATTTAACTGGTTTTATTTTTTAACAATTTCATTTTGTTTTGTTTGGATGATATATTTTTAATTCAGTCCTTACTATGATTTTTTGTGATAAAATATCCAAACATAAAATTTATCATTTTTAAATGTATAATTTAGTAGCCTTATGAATTTTGAAGCTCTTTTGTCTGTAAAACAGTTAAACAAAAAACATGTGCAGTTACAAATTATGCTTATGTTTTTTTAAAAAAAGAATTTTCCTCTTCCCATTTTCTCCTTTTCCGTTTTTTGGTACTAAATCAAGATAAAATAAAGTTGATTTGGTTTAGCGTAATATTAACTGAATAATATGACATCGTCTGCTTGTGAAACACTTACATGAAGTTACTTCTTATTTTCTTCCAATCTTTGTAATTCTTTACCTCATGGATAGGACTATTTTACTAATGATGCTGAACAATATATAGACGAACATCAAGAGAATTATTAAGAGGTGCTTCCAAACCCTTCAAGTCCATGTATATTTTTTAAAAAGTTTTTATTAGTTAAATCATATTCTGATTTTGCTTTATCCCTCCTTCCTTGTTTGTAACTAAGTTGTGTATATATATTTTTCTCTACAAATTAAATGCCAGTTTGCTCTGATACAGTCATATAGTCTCCACTGTGAAGTCTTACCACATATTTGACTGATAGATTCTTTTTGAAATGAAATTAAGAAAAGTAAGCAGGCAGAGTTTTCCAGTCGAATTTCGTGTTCCTTACGGTTTAGAAGCTGCAGTGTCAATGTGAACATAACACCTGCGGGTACAGTTGCGACAGGTGCTGTCCTGGGCACCATCAGCAGCCCTGGAGGCCGGGAACCATTTCGTCTGGAAATACGTGTGAAGGTGAGGGCTCAGAATGTGGAGAATGTGGTCTTTTTTCCTCCTAATATGTCTGAGTTTTTGGGGTCTTAACAACTTTTGTAGTTAACAGATAACTTGTTTTCTCAGAAATTTAAATAGTTTCCAAAGCTGCGAATTACCTTAATAGAGTTTAAGGTGCTATTACAGCCTGAGTATATCTTTATGGACTTGCTATTTTATCTGAAGTCCCCTTTCCCTATATTCATTTATTCTTTATTAATTTGGATGTAATTTGTGCACAGGCAATATGGTCACAAGATCCTAACATCTAGCAATATAGAAAAATATATAATAAAAAAACTTTACTTCCACTTGGTCTCCATTCTTCCCACTTTTTATTATTTTCTAGTGTGTTATTCCTAAAATTGTTATGTAAATAAAACATACATTAACATATTCCTACTCTCAAGACAATTCTTACACAGCAGATGATGTACTATGCATGCCATTCTACACATTGCTTTTTTTTTTTTTTTTTTTGAGACTGAGTCTCACTTTGTTGCCCTGGCTAGAGTGAGTGCCGTGGCGTCAGCCTAGCTTACAGCAACCTCAGACTCCTGGGCTCAAGCGATCCTTCTGCCTCAGCCTCCCAAGTAGCTGGGACTACAGACATGTGCCACCATGCCCGGCTAATTTTTTCTATATATTTTTTTAGTTGTCCAGATAATTTCTTTCTATTTTTTTTAGTGGAGACGGGGTCTCGCTCTTGCTCAGGCTGGTCTCGAACTCCTGAGCTCAAACAATCCGCCCGCCTCAGCCTCCCAGAGAGCTAGGATTACAGGCGTGAGCCACCGCGTGGGGCCTACACATTGCTTTTTATATTTAACAATGTATCTTGAAATTCTTTCCATATTAACAATTTGAAATGCTGTTTTTTAAAAACAGTTGAACACAATTCCATATGTGGATGTAACGTAATTTATTTAAACAACTATCTATCGATGGGTATTTTGGTTGTTACTAGTTGGTTGTCAACGCAAACAATGGTGCAATGATTAACTCTGTACATGTCATTCACAAGTGTCCACGGACTTGTGTGAAATAAATCCCAGTAGATGGTTTGCTAGGTCAAAAGAGTAATAACGTTTATTATTTTAATAGTTCTTCCCGAATGGCCTCCATAATATTGCCTGTATCCTATTAAAATTATTTACTCTAGAATTTTAATTTAATTTATAGTCATAGAAACTTACTTAGGGAGGTAAGAGTTTTCTTTACATAGGATGTACTATGTAAATTAACTGAGGTGTTGAAATACTCTCCTAGAATGTAATTGTCACAATAAAGCCAAGGACTGTTACTACGATGAAAGTGTTGCACATCAGAAGAGGAGTTTGAATACTGCTGGACAGTTCAGCGGAGGAGGGGTTTGCATCAGTTGCCTGCAGAACACCATGGGAATCAACTGTGAAACCTGTATTGATGGATATTACAGACCACACAAAGTAAGGGTATTTCTTTGCATAACTGAGTTTTGCTGTCTTCCCAAGGTGGAAAAGACACGTGGCTAAGTCTCAACCTCTGTACTGGAGACTCATTTCCTTTTGTAATTTTTCATTTGTATCCTTGCTATGCTAGTAGTGTTCTTCAGACATCTATTTCCCGCTGTGTGTATTCTGTCTTCTTGCTCAAAGTAGGATGTTCACTCATTGTTATATAACTTGAATTTGAGGGCCCATTAGCTTTGTTATCTTGAGTAATAATGCTAACGGTAGACATGAAAATTCAGCCAGTAAGTAAAGCAGCTCTCTCTTGCCTGTAGGAGGCATTCAGCCAACCTTTAATTGAGTTGTTAGGTAGTTGTTTCACCGGTGCACATGATGGTCTGGTTATAATGTGACTCTGAGAGAGAGCAGAGCAGGAGTGGTGGGTAACCCTAATGGGGAAGGGTGACATTTTGCTAATCATGCTAACTGCTGTCACCATCAAAAAGATGTTTGTGGCTTCCTAGCTTGAGATTACTTTATCTTCCTGAGACCTGCACCCTCTTGGTACCCAAAATCATTGTAATAATCCCAACTGCAATAAAAAGCTGATAACTTGTCACTGGTATTATTGCTAATATTGCTATTATTTCTAGTCTGATAATCCAGGACAACCTCTGCCTTTCAGGTGTCCCCATATGAGGACAAGCCTTGCCATCCTTGTGACTGTGACCCTGTGGGGTCCCTCAGTTCTGTCTGTATTAAGGATGACCTCCATGCTGACTTACACAATGGTAAGTACTTGATTTCTTTTTGTGCTTGTAATTGATTTTTTTGTGCGCATGGAAGATTTGTACCTAGTGGAACTATTATATTACGGTTGCGTAGCAATTTGGTGATGTGATTCTTTCTTGGATTCTTCTGTTCATCAAATATTTATCAAGTCCCTAGTAGGTGTCAGGCAGTTTTCTAGTACCTGGGAATATATACTTGAACAGGACGGCCAAGGTCCCTGCTCATAGGCAGACACTAAACACACAAGTGCACGGGTAACATAATGCCAGGTAGGGATTAGTGCTGTGGGCATCAAGCGAAATTAGAATTCGTGATTGGAGGGACATGGAGTAAGAAGGGGACAATGTTGGGGTGATGAAATGGCATTTGAGCAGATAATTGAGCATTTGATGAAAGAAGAAATAAGGGCTCAGTTTAAAGCCACATGTGGAACACAGTAAATAGCATTTGCTCTATTTAGCTCTTAGAAGACACTCAGAGAGCTTTTGCTTACATCATCTCACAAAGCAAGCAAATCCTCTAGTTAACTTGGCAAATGTCAGTGTTCTTTTGCTTTCAAAAACTGGCAAATGGACTCGCAAATACCAGAGTCTCCCAAATAGGTTGCATCTGTTCAAACACTTCTGTGGCCCCATCAAATTCTCAGCCACCGGCAGTTAAAATGGATATTGACCAGCAGGGACAGGTGTGCACCTGTGGGGCCCACCAGGCATGTGCAAGGTAAATTACACAACTGAATCAATTCTTGCATGTGCCTGGCGATGATGATGATGAAGTTGGTGGTGATAGTGATGGTGACATTTACCTGGGATTTGTTTCATTAAAAAAATATATCATTTAAACTTTCCAACACTAGCAGATAGAAATGGTTGAACCCAATTTACAGGTAAGGAAACTATAGCTGAGAGCAGTGAGGAAACTTGGCCAGGGTGACACAGCTAGAAATTCTTAGAGCTGACATTAAAAGCAAAGATGGCACTTGCTGCTCTCTGCGATTTGCCTCTGTGCTGTTTTTACAAAACTGTTTTATCATTTACTACCATACAGTTCTCCTATTTAAAGTATACGATTCGAGGTTTTGGGTATATTTCTGGGTGCAACCATTACCACAATCTAATAGCAGAACATTTTCATGACCCCGTAAAGAAACCGCTTGTCAATTACTTGCCCTTCACCATATCCCGCCAAACCTTTCCGCCCCAGCCCTTGGCAACCACTTACCTACTTTCTTTCTGTAAGTTTACTTATTCTAGACATTTCGTATAAATGAAACCATATGATATTATATGTTGGTTTTTTGGGACTGGCTTCTTTCATTTAGTATAATGTTTTCAAGGGTCACCCATGTTGTAGCGTGTGTCAGGATTTCATTCCTTTTTATTGCCAAATGGTATTTCATAATATGGATATGTGAACTTTAATATATCCATTCGTCAGTTGATGAACATTTGGGTTTTTTCTGTTATGTATAATGCAGCTATGAACATGCATGTGCGAGTATTTTGTGGACATATGTTTTCATTTTTCTTAGGTATTTACTGAGGAGTAGAATTGCTGGATCATATGTTAACTCTATGCTTAACATTTGGAAGAATTGCCAAATGGTTTTCCAAAGTCACGGCACCGTTTTATATTCCCACCTTCTTCATCTCTGTTTTCTCTCTTTAAACTAGGAGTTGGTAAACTATGGCCCAAGGGCCAAATGTGGCACACTGCCTACTCTTGTCAATAAAGCTTTAGTGGAGCAGAGCTGTAGCCATTTGCTGTGTATTCCCCGTGGCTGTGTTTGAGCAGTAATAGCTGAGTTGAGTAGTCGAAACAGAGACTCCATGGCCAAAAAGCCTAAAATATGTGCTCTCTGGCCCTTAACAGAAAATGTTTGCTAACTCTGCTTTAAATCCCTTTTACCTTCGTGTTGGATCATTGCCATTGTTCTCTCTCCAGGGAAGTGGCCCGGTCAGTGTCCATGTAAGGAAGGTTATGCAGGAGAAAAATGTGATCGTTGCCAACTCGGCCATAAGAATTACCCAAGCTGCGTCCGCTGTGACTGCAGTCCAGCTGGCAGCGTGAATGACGATCCGTGCACAGAGCCCTGTCTTTGTAAGGTAAGCAAGCGTAGAGGTCAGAGACACGCCCGAGTCTCCTTCAGTGTTCTCTGAAAAAGAAACATGCTCTATTGGCTCTGACAGTCAGTTCTTAAGCAAAGCAGTAAAATTTAAGAGAACTTCCCCTTGCTCTGCCTCTTGGGAAGCATGACATGTCACACCGCGTTGGCCATATTGTGTGTTCTTGGATGGGCACTTGGTTTTCTTCCTTGGAACCTCTGGCAATGACCATATATTCCAGAGGCATTTCTGTGATTTCTTAGGTGACACCCAACACTGCATACCTTTTCTTGGGCCTTGGCTTAATTCTTTTGTGACATTCTTTTCCAGCTTTGTGTTTGGAGGAGAACCAGGTAGATGCTAAATTTCTAAGAACACTAATTAAAGGCAGATACATTATTTTGGATTTCTCTTAAAAAGGAATTGAACAGTCCTAAGAACTACATTAATATGGTACCAGTGAGGAGTTTTGTTTGTCCATATGATATTAATAAATAAGTTCCCAGTAATTCATAGGATTTTTTTTGTACCTTATGTACTTATTCCTACATCAGCAGCATCTCAAGCACATGTTATATATGAATGACAATAACCTTGAGTATTTATGAATAGGACAAACAATTATATAGTCCTCTTCAGATTTTAAAGTGCTTGAAAGATCAGTAAAAATGGAGGATTTAAAACACAACCAAGGGAAAAAATCTATTTAAATGTAATGACTAAGCTCTAAGATCTCCAACCTTGTTCTTGACTACAAAATCAAATATTTATTTCAAAATATCTATTCTGGAAACATTACTTTGGACTTTTAGTTATTTACCTGTTTCTGTTGTGGATCACTGAACACCTGTTTTGTTAATGCCATTTTAGTCAATCTAGACACATTGGTTTCAAAAGCTGATCTTTACCCTAACTTACAGGAAAACGTCGAGGGGAAAGACTGTGATCGCTGCAAGCCGGGATTCTACAACTTGAAGGAAAGGAACCCGCAGGGCTGCTCCGAGTGCTTCTGCTTCGGCGTTTCGGATGTCTGTGACAGCCTCTCTTGGCCCATTAGTCAGGTGGGAGGTGGCCAGGATTTAATGTCTAGCTCTGTCAGGGCTGTGTTAGGAGACAATGAAGATGACTTCGCCTGTGACACCTCTGTCATCACTTTGGAATGACACTGGCAGGGTCAAATCAGCCCACTACTTGAAGTACCCCTGAAGTTCCTTTCCAGGCCACGTGTTTATTGCCACGTACATTCCCCTATGGAAACAGCAGGCTGAGATGGCACTGCAGAGCACACGGTGTTCACACCTCCGCTGCGGGGAAAGGCATCGAGTGGGGAGGTCTGATCTCAGCCCACCTGCTCCCCTGGCCTCAGGCCAGGGAGACACCAGGACATGGGGTTTGGAGAATGTTCTAGCTCAGAGAGGCCTGTGGGCAGGGGACACTCCTGGAGCAAGGGAGGAAACAACGGCAGGTGGCACAAGGCTTATGAACGCAGACAAGTTGTTCTGGAACATGGAATTCTGGGGGCGATGGGATTAAGGGGGTGCCACGTGGTATCCAGGGGCGGAAATGGAGTGTGATGGCTGGACGGAAGGAGGAGCTGCCGGGCACGGGGCTGACCCACCGTGACTGCTGTGCCCCCATGCTGCGGGGAGCACCGTCTTCTCTGTGTAGCTGACAGACTGGGAGTACAGGAGCTGGAGCTTATGTTTATACATTTTTTAGCCTCTGAGGCAACAAAGAAAGTGGAGCAAGTTAGCAAGAGACATTTTACTCAATGCATTTATTGTTAATAAGTTCTTGGTTTTTTAAAATCTAAAATATATGTCTGTGGTCTTTATGGTTTTGCTCATTTATTTGCTCATCATTGATCTGGATTTGGGGTACATGAGACTTGTTCTTAGATTTTCCTGGTCCTTTGACAAGTGGGAGGGTCAGGGGTTGTGAGGTTTAACAGCCACGTTGTGTTAACGCGGCCCTAGTGGAGCTTCCTGGGTCTATGTTTTCATTGTGAAAATGTTAGTACTGGATGGGGCGAAATCTAAGATGACATCTATTTCCTCTTCTAAAATTCTGGTATTTTTTTTAAGGTGAACAACATGTCCGGGTGGCTGGTCACTGATTTGGTCAGTCCCAGCAAGGTCCCGTCCCAGCAGGATGCGCGGGGCGGGCGTCAGCAGGTCAGCATCAACAACACGGTGGCCACGCAGCGGCTGGCTGCGCAGTACTACTGGGCGGCCCCCGCTGCCTACCTGGGGAACAAGGTGCGTGCGCCGGGCAGGTAACGAGGTCAGTCTTGTTGGTCAGCTGAGTGTTGGCAGAGCCTCTCACGGCCTTTACGTCTGGCACAGGGGAGCTTTTCGGTCCTGGGTTGGCTTTTCGTTACGTCATTCAAACACGAACTGTCATCCTTCCTGGCCCGGTTCCTACACGGTCTGTTTGGCAAAGTCTTACCCCTTCCCCGGACAGACTTCGTGCTTTCCTCTGGGCGCCTGGGCCTTTACGAAGTGTTAGTCCCATGCCTGCGTTTAGCTCGCCATGGACCCGATGTAGCGCCCCTATGCTGGGTAGAGGGCCTGGCGTCTAGAAAACAGGACAGTCTCCACCCCCAAGACAGCTGTGCTATCCTCACCGTCAGTGTCAGGACAGACTGTCCCACATATGAGGTTCACGCTCAGGAATCGGTAGAATACTTTCTGCTTAATTTTAAGACTATGTAAAATGATGATTCTGCAATGTGGAAATTGGCTTCCAAGGTTGAACCTTCCCTTCAGTGACGTGTTTGCATCGCCCTCCCCGATTACGCCCCATCTCTCCAATTCTGATTGAACCAAAGACATCTTCGGGGGAATCTGTCTCAGTGTAGCTCTCCCCCCCATTTCCGGGAGCCTGGTTTGTTTTAAAGTTATGGTAAGCTTTCATCGTAGTGTAGCCTTGTACCTTGGTAAGTTCTTACTTAATTTGATGGTTATATTTTAATTTTATAGCTTATTTTAGATTATATATTTTTAAAGGTTTTTGAAAATGATTATTTTTTCCATCAAATTATAAGCGTAGAGCATGTGTTCTATTTATAGTATGATCTTGTCAACAAAGCTCAATGATTTTTTTTTTCCTTTTGAGATCACTTCTGCAGTTTTATGGAGCAAGACTGGGTTCCGAACATTATATTGTTGTCACATATCCACCGTAAAGAAAATCTCTATTTTGTATTAAAGGATATCTGATCAGGAAGAAATACCTTTAGTCCTTTCTTTAACTAGCAGATCAAACACGTTCCTTATTGTTCTGCAAGTAGGACAATGAAATCAAAATGTGGAGATTGAAATCAGGGGTCAAACTTCCCACCTCTAAATTATTTAAGTGAAATAAATGCCTATTGTATGAGGAACAGAAGTTTACAGTAATTTACCTGGAGGTCTCTCAGAGGAATACATTTTCCTTCTGTGCATTCAAACAATATCCTGCATTTTTATAATATGGATCAAACATAATATTCACACAACGTGCTTTCCTTTCGCTGTCTTTAATGCTAATCTCGTGGCCGCTAGGTCAGTGTGCAGCCTGATTGTGTCCAGATGGCTCCTGATGGCCACTTCCTCTTACTTAGGGGCTGGGGTTGTTTTTCCCTTTGGAGCTCATTCTCACTTAAACGTTTCAGCTGACTGCATTTGGTGGATTGCTGAAATACACAGTGTCTTACGATCTTCCAGTGGAGACAGTGGACAGCAACCTCATGTCGCACGCGGATGTCATAATTAAGGTCATTACTTTTGCATTGCTGTACTACAGAGCTAAGGGCTTAGAGGGGTGATAGTTTATTACTGAAAGTGGCTGGTGAGGTCCTCCCAGAGAGGAGGTGGTGGCCAGGTGGCCGTGCAGCAAGGCTTGGCCTCGCATAGACACCGCTGCGATGTTGAGTGTGAGAACTGTCTTTGGGCACTTCTAGAGATGCCTCAGAACAGCACCTACCGCTCTCCCTTTATCCCCAGCCTGTACCCATCTTTTCACATTTACAAAGGAAATGGGTTTTTGCTCTGACCTTGAAACTACCCTTTTGAGTCCCTTTTTTCTCTTTTGCCACTTGGCCTCCCAAATGGACCAATAAGGCAGTGCTTGGCAATGTGGGGATAGCAGATGTGCTCCCATGTTTCCTTGACCACTGTCGTGTTCCTGAATCCTCACTCCCCACAAAGAGACCCAGCTCAGCCTCAGGATTCCCAAAACAGGAACGTCCGTGAGTCTGGGGCAGGTTTGGACGGAGACGGCTCCAGGTTTTGCCTCTGGTGCCCTTTTACCTAGAATGATCCCCTCCTCCAGCCCGAGCAGTTGGAAACAGCGGAAGGTAAATCGCTTTTGTTAACAGCAGTCTTGTGAAAAGCTGGAGATATATTTACATACTTTTTCTACTTTTGTAATTTAGTTAAAGATTAGGGGTGTCAGATGAGTTGCTTTGATAAAAGCTGGGGCAAATGCATGGCTTTGTTCCTTTTCCAAGATCCCAGCAAAGTGCACAGTCTTTTGGGTTATTACCCGAGTCCATCTAAGAGCAATGCAATGAAGCACTTTTGCTCTGAAGTTTCTGGGCCTAGAGTTTTATACACACAAAGGTGTGTTTGCCACAAGACGCTAAGCACAGTTGAAAAACCATGTTGCTGAATACAAAATTGGATCTTATTTTTCATCAATAAATTGAGTTACAAATATATCGTCTCCTGTTTTTAAATGTTAGGGAAATGGACTCACTCTAATCACACAGGCCGAGGGCCTGTCATTGCAACCCTACGAAGAGTACTTCAATGTGGTTAGACTTGTGCCTGAGAACTTCAGAGATTTTTATAACAAAAGGGAGATCGATCGTGACCAGCTGATGACTGTCCTTGCCAATGTGACACATCTTTTGATCAGAGCCAACTACAATTCTGCAAAAATGGCTCTCTACAGGTATGTATCGAAAAGGGAGGAAAGACTTATGGTGAAGGTATTTCAATCTAGTCTTTATTATTACGCGCTTTAAACTTATTTGTTATTTTAAGGACACAGCTAAAGGCTGTCCTAAAAAGATAATTAATTTTATAAATATATTAATAATTTTATTGCAGATACAAGAATCATTGTCCACGACAGGTGTACCCAGTAGGTGACACGCTTGACGTTAGGATCAGAGTTTTCAAGGGGGGTTTCCCAGAAACGCCTGATGAGTGAGCAGCTGTCTGGACCGTGTCACATCTGCTTCTCGCTCTCTTGATGTTAATGGTCTTAGGTTTTAGTCTGTTTAAGCAGATGTGTCCATCCATGGACAGCTCATTACTTTGAGAAGGACAGTTTCTGGCAGTGCCTTGGCAGGAATCAGAGTTGGATGCAGCTAACACAAACACAGTATGATGCATTTAGGGATAATCTCTGTATTAGTGATAAGATAATCAAATGGATCCATTTTTACAAAGGCCTTTCCAAATAGGCAACACCAGCCCCTTCCCATGGTAATCTATGGACAGTAGAACATCTTTGCACCAAAAGTTGAAGGCATTTCTAGGGAATAATGATGGCTCCCAGAGAGTGTATTGTTACGAAAATCTTTAGTTACTTAAAAAAAATCAATCACATCACTGTCTTGAGTTAAACCTTCTGGCAACCTGTCTTCATTGAGGTGTAGGATGTCATCTGTGAGCGTATGAGTGACTTAACGACCCCTGTCTGTTTACAGGTTGGAGTCTGTCTCTCTGGACTTGGCCAGCCCTAATGCTATAGACCTGGCGGTCGCTGCGGATGTGGAGCACTGTGAATGTCCCCAAGGCTACACGGGGACCTCCTGCGAGGTGATGCTTCTCCTCCCTTCCTGTCTTCTTCCTTTCCTTCTTTCCTAAGGGGAAAACAGTGCACTGGAGGTGATGTAATCATAAACATTTGGATTTTAAATCTAGAAACTCAGTGTTCACATTTGGCTCAGACTTTTCTGGGCTGTAGGGATATTAGAAGTCACATTTTTTAAGAGAAATCTGACTCCTCTGCCAGGGGTAGGCTGGGCCACCTGGAAATCCCCTGAATTAGTGCTGCCCTCTTGCCGCAATCAACAGGAAACTTGCAGGACCCATGCCATAGTCTGCATTTTAAGGAGGATTGAACTTAACTGTATTTGCACGTTTACAGATCACCTGCAGAAGGCCGGGTAGCTTTAGACAAGCCAGGTGCATTCTGAGACCCTTTATGGCCCTCGCTGTTTTACTTCAGTGGGCTCCACCTCACGGGTGAAGTATATAAAAATGCACTTGCAATCATCAATGAAAGTAATCCTTTACTAAAGAAATTTTGAAACATATTTTGAAACTATTTGGACATAAGTATTAATAACAGCTCTTTTCTACTGGGAACTTTCTATGTATTTGGCACTATTCTAAACTCTTCCCATATGTTACCTCTTTTAATCCTGACAACAACCGTATTATTTGGTAGGTATTCCAGATACTTTCTATTCTATAGATTAGGAAATGGAGGCACAGCAACATTAAATAGCTTGACCGAGGCCATACAGCTGCAAAGTGGTCATATTGAGGTTTGAGCTTCATCTGAGCTGTTAGCCACCATACAAAACTGCCTCCCACATGATAGTCACCGACTGTGATGATGTACATTCATCATTGGATATTATTTCTAAGCAATCATTTTTACAATGCGAGAAAATTTCACTATCATTTGTTTTTATGAATCTGTATCAGTCATACATTTTACAGTTAATAAATTTGGTCTTAATGTTTCATAATGTAGATATTTAAGCAAATATTTCTATTTCTATTTAAAATATTTTGCAATTTATCTATTTTTTATATTTTGGAACCCATGAATTTATTTTGAGGCCCAGCAAACATTTGTAGGTCCTCAGCCCTGTACGCATAGTGCTTAATGGATAAAGGGCCGTAAGGCCACCTCGGCAGGTGCGATTCGGGAATATGGGAACAGGCTTGCAGAGGCAGGGGGATCCTGGAAGTAGAAGCCACTGCTGGCTTTACCAAGAGGCAGTGAGCGGTGGGCAGAGGCTGCTGAGTACCCCACATCAGCCGGGCTTTGGAGGAAAATGGGGCTGACGGGCACAGGATGGCAGATCAAGCAACACAAGAAGCTTGATATACGTTTTCAAGTGTTTCTGTTAAGCAGAAGAATTCATCCTTTAATCAAACTATTCCTCAGAGGCTGACTTAGAGAATCAGGCAGCCACCAGTAGATAATGGAATCTCTGCAGCACCGCAAGCCGCCACGCAGACCCCTGAGCCGATGCCTACTCAATGCCCACCCTCAGACCGTCCCCCGCTCCCCAAGGGAAACACAGCTGGTGGAGGTGTTAGGGGACTTTCACAATATCTGTGTGAATGAACGCCTTTGCATTATTTGTATAATTAAAATACTCTTTAACAGTTCTTATAAAACATGAATTTAAGCCCCCTTCTCCCATGCACCCACGAGAGTGTGCTGGATTCCAAGTGAATCGTTCCCAAGTCTGCACTTAAAGGCGTTTAGTGTTTGCTGGAGCCCTTGGCAGCTTACAGAGGACATGGCCTTGGGAGTGTGCACACTTGACCTTGCGTCATTCCGCAGGCACACCAGGCACACTGTCCACCTGCTCTGTGGTCCACATGCCACGTCTACAAAGTAGGGATACTATGTCTCAGGCTTGTCATGAGAGTTAAATGAATTTCTGCGTATGGGGTGGTTCCCGCTCCCCATGGGCAATGCGTGGCGTCCTTGAATGGATGCCCACGTTGCCTGTCCAGGTGGAGCCCTCGGAAAGTCAATCTGTAATGTTTGCTCAGTGAAACGGATGCAATTTGACCAGACCTGTACTTGATGGCAACCTTTAATGAATTATAAACAACCTAGGAAAAAATTAAGTTGAGAGGAAAGAAATCCTATTGATTGAAACATTGGTTAGGTGGCTAGATGTTCCACACTTTCTAGTTTAAGAATATTGCAGTGGAATATCGCCAGTAGAAAATGTTATCCGCTGATTAAATACAAATGATTGGATCATTTCAATGAAAGTGCCACTATTTTTAACATTATATTATGTAATATACCATAAGACGATTATACCATAAGACTCATTGTGTAACTATGAAGTTTTTATGTGTATGATTCTATCTTTAAAAAGAAGTAAGGAACTGAATTATGGTGATGGTTACACAGCTCAGTAAGTTTACTAAAAATCATTGAATTGTACACTTAAAATGGTGAATTTTATAGCGTGTAAATGATACTTCAGTAAAGATGTTTGAGAAAAAGGAAATGCATTTCTCTACTTATGGACAATTGAGCAGTTTATTTTTCCAGCGTATCGGAGGGGACATGAACTGCCCTTTTTTTTTTTCTTTTTGTAGTCATGCCTCTCGGGCTATTATCGTGTGGATGGGATACTCTTTGGAGGAATTTGTCAGCCTTGTGAATGCCACGGCCACGCAACTGAGTGTGACGTTCATGGGGTTTGCATTGTGAGTCTACTACCCATTCCAGAGCCGTTTACTGCGCAGAAGTGAATTTTTTAAAATGCTTCCTCCACAGGGTAGCCCTGATCTCATAGACCTCAAAGGAAATTCGCAGATTTAAGTTCATGTCATGAAATGTTTCCTGGTATTTCCCCCCCCCTTTTTTTTTTTTTTGGCAAAAAGTTACATTAGTAATAGTGGAAAAGTTATATCTAATTTCATTATAGTTTTTTCAATTAAAACAATGAAACATAATTATTTATTATTTTCATTTGCTAAGATTATAAAGCAATATAAAGGCAGAAAATGTCCACTTATTCAATACAAAGGATAGGGTCTTTGCAATGAAAGTGCTAGCATTTTTAACATAAAATACCATAAGAATATTAATAAACATTTAATAATCGCACTCATACATTATACAATGCCTTACAGTTAGTTCAGGTAAACTTTTCAAACAATACCTCTTGCATGCAGTATGTGTTGAAATAGGGCTTAACGAATACATGGTTGCGCTTGAGAATAAATTTTGGGGCAGGTACAGGGCAGGAGACTTGTTTTTTAACTTCCACCAGGAATTGTTTTAGGCCCCATGGTTGAAGCCAGGCCACACTCCGGATTCCAGTAGGTTCACTCCTCATAGATGGGGTGAATACATATGCTAATCAGCTGTACCCTCTTTATGCTCCTTGCAAAAGAGATTGAACGAGTCACAGAGCTAGGGAAATTCATTGTCAGACCCAAGGAGAAGATCTCAGCATGACGCCCTGGATTATTTATTGTCTCTAGAGCCTAGTTTTTCTTTATTCTGTAAATAAAGCTTTCATCTTGTCCTTTGCTCATTTCTCTGTTCCGTGAGTAAAGCATCTGTAGGAATCGCGCGAGGTGGCAGTTTGCAGGCAGCCTCAGTGTCTGCAGGTGCGCAACTTCCAATAGCTCGACGGGATGGTTGTGTTTCTCATGTCTCCCCTTTGCTGTTTGGCTTCGCAAGGCCAGCCTCTCACAGGCCCCTGCCAGCATTCGGGGCGGGGTGGTCAGCATGCCATGGTTGTGCCACCTGTGGCTGGTGTTACAGCTTGGCTGAAAGCCTGGATTTCTCATGATTCTGTTAATATATATTTACAAAAATATATACTCTTGATGCTAAATAGCAACTGGCCTTAAAGCTTTAATTACAACAAATAATAGTAATTTTTATAGTTTTAAATGTTCTTTGGAAATAATTTTAGATTTACAGAGGAGTTACAAAAATACAGGGAGTTCCTGGGTAACCTTGGCTCGACCTTGGCCCGGGTGTTACCTCCTCTCCCCTCTCCTCAGCACACCCTCTATCCACGTGGGGCAGCACAACTGTACTTTCTAAAGAGATGTTTTAAATGAGGGAAAAAGGTTTTTGTATCTTTTCATGTATTTACCATTTCTAGTGCTCTTCATTCCTTGATGTAAATCCACGAGTTCATCGGGACCCCCTTTCTGCAGCCTGAAGAACTGTTTTTGTCGTTTTCTCTAGGGCGAGTCTGCTGGCTGACAAATTCTCTCATCCTTTGTGTATCTGAAAAAGGCTTTGCTTTGCTTTCGGTTTCGAAATCTGTTTTTGCAGATTCCTCTTTCAGTACTTTGAAGTCATTCGTTGGCTTTGGACTGTGTTGATTCTGCCTGTGTGATTCTGTGTGCTGTTCTGTCTTGTTTCTCTGCCTGCCTTTGAGATCTCTCTGTCCCCGGTTTTGAACAATTTGACTACGTGCCTTGGTGTGGGTTTCTTTATGCGTATCCTGCTTGGGGTTGATCGAGCTTCTGGAATTCGTGAGTTTGTTGTTACCAAATCATGAACGTTTTTGACCAAATATCTTCTCTGCCCCCCTGCCCCGCCCCCGCCGTAGTTCCAATCCGATTGCATGTGATATGGATCCACGGATGACTGACGCTGGGTTCTTTTATGTGGTTTTTCTCCTCAGGTTGAGTTTCTATTGCTCTCTTCAAATTCACTGGTCTTCTCTGCTGCAAAGTCTAATCCGATGTTATGTCCACTCAGTCAAAGTTTCATTTTGGATATGACATATTTTTAGCTCTAGAAGTTCCATTTGTTTCTATTTTATATCTTGAATTTCTCTCTTCACTGTTTATTTTTCCTTTAAATCTTTGAATGTGTTTGTGATAGCGTTTTAAATGCCTTTCATCTGTGTGATTTCCGATGTTTTTAATGACTGATTTTTCTCTTGATTATGGATCACTTTTTTTTTTTTTTTTGCTGTTTCTCATGTCTAGTAGTTTTCATCTTCCATTTAAAAAAAATACTTTATTTGGAAATAATTTTAAATGTATCCAAAAGTTGTAGTGTTAGGGAAATTTCCGTACATACTAGGGGAATTTCTGTGCTGATTCTGCTTAAAACCACAAAGCAGCAAGTAGACACTGACACCTGTCAGCCTTGCAAGCTAACCACAGAGCAGTTGAGCAAAGCTGAACAAAAC
>CAUYSK010071728.1:0-22385 GCA_963575035.1 Avahi laniger | reverse complement strand
TTAATTTCTTTCTATTTTTGGTAGAGACGGGGTCTCGCTCTTGCTCAGGCTGGTCTCGAACTCCTGAGCTCAGAACGATCCGCCCACCTCGGCCTCCCAGAGTGCTAGGATTACAGGCGTGAGCCACCGCGCCCGGCCTAGCTATCTACATCTTGATAGATACTTGAAATTCTGCTAAGTAGCATCAAGAATATCAGATATTGAGTTTTTAATGGCATTAAAATGAATTAGTGGCATGCTGAAGCACAGTGAATGTTAGAAATGGGTTTTTATTTTTTTATTTCAAAATATTAAGGGGGTACAAATGTTTTTGCTACATGGATACCTTGTATAATACCTAAGTTGGGGCTGTTAGTGTGCCCATCACTAAAATAGAATAGTGTTCATAGTACCCAATTGGTAAGTTTTTATCCCTTGTCCCCCTCCCACTCTTCTCCCTTCTTAGTTTCCAATGTCCTTTACATCTCTTTGTGCCTGTGTGTGCCCATCGTCTAGCTCCCAATTCTTAGGAAGTACATGTGGTACTTTTTTTTCCAGTCCTGAGACACTTCACTTAGTATATGTTCTCCAATACCATCCAAGTTGCTGCAAAAAACATTTCATTCCTTTTTATGGCTGAGTAATACTCCATGGTGTATATATATATATATATATATATATATATATATATACCACATTTTGTTAATCCACTCATGAATTGATAGGCATTTAAGTTGATTCCACATCTTTGCAATTGTGAATTGTGCTGCAATAAACATTTCAGTGCAAGTGTCTGTTTTTACAAAATGACTTCCTTTGGGTAAATACCCAGTAGTGGGATTGCGGGATCAAATGGTAAGTCTACATGTATTTCTTTGAGAACTTCATACTGTTTTCTATAGAGGTTTTACTAATTTGCAGTCCCATCAACAATGTATAAGCATTCTTTCCTCTCTGCATCCAAGCCAGCATCTCTTGTTTTTTGACTTTTTAATGATGGCCAGTTTGACAGGGATAAGGTGATATCTCATCGTGGTTTTAATTTTCATTTCCCTGATGATTAGAGTGATGTTGAACATTTTTTCATGTGGTTGTTGGCCATGTGTCTATTCTTTTGAAAAAAAATCTGTTCATGTCTTTTGCCCACTTTTTAATGGGATTGTTTGGTTTTTTCTTGATGATTTGTTTGAGTTCTTTGTAGATTCTGCATATTAGCCCTTTGTCAGATATATAGTTTGTGAATATTTTTTCCCATTCTGTAGGTTGTCTATCTACTCTGCTGATTATTCCTTTGCTGTACAGAAGCTTTTTAATAAAAGCCATATATTACAAACCCACAGCCAACATCATGCTAAATAGGGAAACGTTGAAAACATTCCCCCTAAGAACTGGAACAAGACAAGGGTGCCCACTGTCACCACTTCTATTCCACATAGTGCTAGAATTCCTAGCCAGAGCAATCAGGCAAGAGAAAGAAATAAAGGGTATCCAAATCGGGAAAGAGGAGATCAAACTATCTCCATTTGTTGATGATATGATCTTGTATCTAGAAAACCTGAAAGAATCAGTAAAAATTCATAATGATTAAAGCTAGAAATTAATTCTCAACTTACAATCCTTTTCTCAGCAGACTGAGAAAATGGCTGCTTGGGAGACCAGCATGTTTGGATCAACATCAAGTGGACCAACTGAAATTCCCACACTGCAAATGTGGTTGCTAAAGTCTTTGGTCTCCATCCAAATCTTACTTGCTAATTTTGAGTTATTGAACAGGCTTACTCTGAACCTCATCCTTTATTCCTATCAAGTTTTTTTCTAAAAAGTTTTAAACTGAATCTAACGCAAAGATAGGATTGCATCCCACATTCATTAACTATCAAAAATTAACAGGTAGGCTTTTTTAGAGTTGTGGGTTTTAGCAACTAAGATAATGGTGTCAGCTGGTCAGGGGCTACATTTTTATCAGTGAATATTTTCCAGGTCATTATGATTCATCATTCAGTTTTGCAAAAAAATTGTGAATAGTATGTGACCATGCATTTATTGTCTATTTATCAAATACTAGAACATATATTTTTGTGATAAAAAATTTTATATATGTTCATAAAATTCTGTATCCCTATTACCTAAAAATGTCTGTGGCATGTTATACTTTTTAATTAAAATGTTGAATAGATAAATACATGAATGACTAAATAAAAGTTACCTTACAGCCTGTACAAAAACAGAAAATAAAACCCTAAGACTCCACCAAAAGACTCCTAGAATTGATAAATAAATTCAGCAAAGTCTCAGGTTACAAAATCAATGTATACAAATCAGGAGCATTTCTATATTCTATTATAATAACAGTTAATCTGAGAGTCAAATCAAGGATTCAATACCATTTATAATAGCTACAAAGAAAATAAAATACCTAGGAATATAATTAACCAAGGAAGTGAAAGGTCCCTGCAAGGAAAGCAACAAAACACTGTTGAAAGAAATCATGGATGACATAAACAAATGGAAAAACATCTCATGCTCATGGATTGGTAGAATCAACATTTTTAAAATATCCATACTGCCCAAAGTAACATAATTCTTTATGGTAGGAAATTTCTCATAATTATGGAATAAACATAGAGTACAGTAAATAAAACAATAAATAAATCAAGCAAGTAAGCCAACTACTTTCCTATCTCAGGCAGGTGAGGGATACAGAGATGAAAGATATTCTTTAGCTGCTTGTGGTCCTCAGTGCATGTAAAAGTCTGGTCCCATCAAGAGAAAGAAACCACACAGTAATTTTAACCAGGAAATTTAAACATAAAGAATTATGAACTACAACAAGGGATTAAAATGGAATGGATAACTCTGAAGGATACAGGAATAGTAGATATAAGGTGCAGCCACTACTCCTAAGACTGGGACAAAAGGCCCAGAGATGAAGCTCACAGGACTGAGACCTAGAGCTTGTTGGAAAAGGCACAGCTGGGGCTCACTGGATGATAAAGTAATCGTTGTGGTGTTGTACCAGCAGAACGGGAAATCCACCCGCTAGGAATAGCCAGAAAATCATCCTCTAGGGTGCTAAGAAAAGCTGTTCACAGGGTGGTGCCTCACTGGAGGTGCTCTTATACAGAACAACCCAAAAATAGGGGTGCTGGAGGAAGCTCTGGCCATTGTGCACTGCAGGAATCTGGTGCAGGTGCTCTGTATGAGCTGGACACTGGAGAAGCCTCCGTGCTGCCGAATCCCATTGAGTGAGCACGCAGAAACCAGAAAGCAAACCCTTTCTTCCTGTATCCTCTTCTGACAAAGCTTAACATTGGGCCAACCAGCAAAGGAAAATAGTCGAAGGGCCCAGATCCATCTTCACACAACAGGCAAAGGATGAATTTGGAACTGAGAATCAATAAATTGATCCACTCTTTCAACTACTCAGCCTCTATCTGCAACTTTCTACATACATTTAAAACACATACAAGACAATTCTGTATTTCTACCTACTTCAAGATACAGAAATCTTTCTTGCAAGTGGAGAAAGAACTTCTCACCTTTCCCCAAAATGAGGAGACGCACAGCCCCAAAGGTCATTGTCTTCATCACTGGTTATATTAATAACTCTTCAAATTCAGTGAGAGTCCTTCTGAAAATTCTGTTGTCTACACACTTAATCATAAAGTAAATTTCCAGAAGTTTGTATATAAAATAAAAATAGGAAGTAGAGATTACTTTGATTTCTCAAGCAGAGTTGTTTGAGGAGATGGGGTATGTTCTCTCAGCTGCTAGATGTCCTCGGTGTGGAAGTTATTTTTCTTCAAAAGTCAGCTTGAGTTCAGAATCAAAAAAACTGGCAGTTCTCCTTCTCATACCAATCTGCAGAAAGTGCCCACCACAGTCCCTTTAGGCAATGTGACTGAGCTGATGACAGTGGGTCGCCTGAAATTATACAACTTATGGAAGATAGAAGAGAGTGTGGTCCAAAAATAGAAAGGAAGGGAGACAGGAGGGGAGAGGAACATTAAATGAGCATACATTTCTTGTTCATAATCTTGTGTCTCTCTACTGCCCATTTACCTTCCTTACACCTGTCCAGCAATCACTCAAACACATTTTTAACATATAATCATGTCACTATCTTCCAAAAAATACTTTTGATCTCCTAGTTCATCATTTGGCGTGTGCTCCATTGGCCACAATCTACTTATTCTCTCTATAGTTTGAGAGTTCCTATACACCTACCCTGTTATACATTATAATGTGAGCCAAATAGTAGCTAGAAAGCTCCCCCCTCCTTCTTCTACATTTTCTCCAGAGTACTCCAAAGCTTCAAGCACACAGGGAGTATAAAAGCTTCTTATACAGTTCTTTCTGTATAAGTCATAAATTTATACTGGGATTTATACTGGATGCTAGTATCCACTGCAATTTTTATTACTATTTTTAGCAGAGGTTAGCATTGCTAAACTCACTATGTGATTTATTATCATAATGTTAGCATGTAAGAATCAATCTTTAATATTTTGACAGTCATATAAGGATATGGTGAAAGAAATTAATGAAAATGTCAGCAGCTAGAATAAAAAAGTAAAATAGATTATATCCACAAATTTCTGACATAGATTTGCAGAATTTATGAAACCAAAAGAATAGGAGCTACTTTTATAACTGTGAAAAATTCTTTGGAGAAACACTGATGAATTCTAAATCTTCATTCCCTTTCTGCACTGTTCCTAAATAGTTGCCAGAACTAACATCACCATGACAATTTTCTAACCTTTCATGATTTAATCAATCTACTGTTGACTAATAATTTTTCAGAATCTCTCTTAAATAAATGTATTTAAACTCAGGAAAAATATTCTAATGCATTCTGACTAGCATAATTCGAGCCAGAAAGAAAATCTCAAGAAAATAGTCTACAGAAGGCCAAGTACACAAAAAGACAAACTTACAGGGAAAGAACATGAGGGTCTCGTCTTTTGTTTTCTGGGTTGGTTGAGAGACAAAATAATATATATTAATAAAAACCCACCTTCTCCTAGGCAATGTCACAACTCACATAGTCAACCCCTTAATGCAGTCAACATCAAGGCAAATCCTTGAGGGCCTGATTATTATGTGATAAGCTGATTATCTCCTCCATCATTCTAGAATACTATTTACTATCATGTAGTTTCTACAATGAGCAAAAATTCTCAGAAACAAAGTTTATCAGACATGGGACACAGCAGAAATTGCAGACTTATATAGAAGTACCTGAGTCAGCTCAGCCCTCTTTTCCTCGTTGCCATCATAGAACGAGAGAGCTTTGAAAATGCCACAGGAGATCTTGAGTCTCTGAAAACTCCACCAGCATAGGTGGTTTGCGTTCAGCTCCCCCTGCAGTCTTAGGCACTGTGTCACTCAGAGCACAGAAGTACTCAGCTGCATCACTCCAGTGCACAGAGGGTTTCCTCAGGGTGAAAGAAGATTCATTCTTCCTGAATTCAGCCTCAAAGCCTTTAATGCCTTGAACCAAGGTGTTCCCTGAATAGTACTGAAGGAGAAGCTGGAGGCCTTGGCCAGGGTACTGGACATACCAGAAGAGATAAACACTTCCTCCTCTATAAGAATAGTTGCATCTCAACTCTAGCGAGGCTCCTTCAGAGACAGTGATGGAGAGGTCAGGCTGGGTCACAGACTGAGCTCTGACATCCCCTACAAAAGTAAATATGTGTTAGTGAAAAGAATGGAAACTTCACTATAAAAGTAAGCATTTTTAGGCAGAATCTGTGGAACTAGACACCATAAAGACATTTTTTACTCACTCATGGCAAAATATATCCCCAGTACTGGGATGAGCACCAGGAGCATGGCTGAACAGTGGAGACGCCACAGGCTCTTTTCTAGAAGATGTCCCAAGAGCAGGCAGGAGTGGCTGCAGAAACAAAGACCTTGGAAACAGGGGTGGGGAAGGTTCAGCTGCACTAGTTCCTCGCTTAGATAAAACTACCAAAGCTGCTGTGATGAACCTGGATGCTTTTTGACCTCTGCTTCTTGTCACATGTCTCTGCAAAGAATTCGACGAGTTGTAAGGAGGAGGACCTGAGCAGTTGATGATTTGAAACAGAAGCAAAATCTCTCGTTTGTGCTGCATCGCCCTCTGGAGGCCAGGTGCAGAATCAGAGTTTAGCACCGAGAGCTCATTAGTGTGCCTATTTTCTGAGATGTATCAAAACCAAAGATAATTTTGTTGTGTTCACAGATATATCCCAAGTGCTTAGAAAAAGTACCTTGTATATAGTTGGACCGCAATAAATATCTGTTGACTTTAAAATCAAAAAATTTCCACAAGTTTCTTCCTTCCCAAATCTGTAATGGTGTATTAGTCCTAAAGT
The DNA here is from genome assembly GCA_963575035.1 of Avahi laniger. Taxonomy (NCBI): domain Eukaryota; kingdom Metazoa; phylum Chordata; class Mammalia; order Primates; family Indriidae; genus Avahi; species Avahi laniger. The sequence goes on along the minus strand of CAUYSK010071728.1, from coordinate 16,041 downwards.
CCATAAGAAATAGGACGTCATATAAAAACCTAGTAATAAATTACTTCACTGAGAAACCAGTTTTTAAAATGTCCAAATCAGATGTGAATCCATAAGACAATGAAACAGCTTCTTTAAAGTGAGGAGGGGAAATGTCAATGCAAAATTACAGATCCAGTGAAAATGTCTTTCAGAAATAAAGGTGAAATAAAGATATTTTCAGATAAAGGACAAATAAAAAATATGCAGTCGTTCCTTAGCATACACGGAATATTGGTTCCAGGACCGCCAGTGTATACTAAAATCAGCACATCCTCAAATCTGGCGATCAGCCCTGCAGAACCCATATATAGGAAAAATTGGCCCTCCATATTCGAGGATTTAGCATCCCACAAATACTGTATTTTTGATCCACATTTGGTTGAAAAAAATTGTCCTGTATGTGGACCCGTGCAGTTGACATCGTGTTGTTCAAGCAACAGCTGCAGTTGCCAGCAGACCTACTCTAGAAGAAATACTGAACGATGTTTCAGTATTTTAGACACATTCCCTGATGTCAGAGGAAAATTTGAATCTTCAGAAACAAAGGAAGAACACCAGAATGGTAAAGAGCTGTTAAATAGAAAATATTTCTTATTCTCCCTTTTCTTTTATAAAGTACATTCACTTGTTTAAAGCAAAAATCATAACATTGCATACTGAAGTTTTCAATGTATGTAGATGTAATATGCATGAACAACTATAGTTCAGACTTCAGTGTTGGTGGATAAGAGACGTGTTGTGCAAGATTTTTACATTTTACATAAAGATGTACAATATTAACTCAGTAGACTCTGAATAGTTAAGCATGTATCTTATAATCTCCAGAGAAACCACTCAAAAAAGTACAAAGAGATACAGCCAAAAAGCCAATAGATAAATTAAAATGTAATATTAAAAAATATTCAAATAATCCAAAAGGAGCCAGGAAAAAGGGAAAGGAAAACAAAAAAACACATATGGGTGAAACGGATCATAATAAAATAGTATGCCTAAATCCAACCAATGACTTCAGTATTTATATTAAATTTTAATTGTCTAAATTTGCCAATATAAAGGCAGAGATTGACAGAGTGGATAAAAAGGCGAGACCCTACTTAATGCTCCCTTAACAGTCACCCTATTTTCCTCCCAACACCCCTACCTCTCTACCTCCTAGGCAACTAGAAGTATAGATACAGTGAAAAATTGATGTCTCTATGGATTTGTCTGCTCTAGGCATTTCATTTACAAAGAGTCATACAATATGTGGTCTTTTGTGGCTGGCTTCTTTCTTTTATTCTCACATATTTTCAAAATTCATCCATTTTACAATATTTATCAGTATTTCCTTTTTATTGTGGAGTATTATTCCATTGTATGGATATACTACATTTTATTGTTTCTATTGATCAACTGATGGATATTTGGGATGTTCTACTTTTTGGCTATTATGAATAATGGTGATGTGAACATTTGTGTACAATTTTTTGTGCGTATATGTTTTCATTTGCCTTTGGCATATATCTATAAGTAGAATTACTCTTTTTCAAAGAAGTGCACAATTTTGCATTTTCACTGGCAATTCATGTAGTTTCAAATTTATACACATCCTTGTCAACACTTGTTATATTATCTGTCCTTAATATTATCCATGTTAGTGGGAATTAAGTGATATCTCATTGTAGTTTTGATTTGCATTTTTGTAAAGACTAATGCTGTTGAGCATCTTTTCATGTGCTTATTGGCCACTTGCATATCATCTTTGGAGAAAAGTCTATTCTGATCCTTTGCTCATTTTTAAATTGGGTTATTTGTCTTTTTATTATTGAGTTGTAAGAAATTATTTACATATTCTGGATGAAGCTGCCTAATGAAATGTATAACATGCAAATATTTTCTCTCTTTTTGGTTTACCTCTTAACTTTTTGATGTACTTAGAAGCACAAATATTTTTAATTGTGATGAAATCCAATTTATTTTTGTTTCGTTGCTTGCATTTTTGGTGTCATATCTAAGAGGGCTTTGTCCAACACAGTGTCATGAAGATTTACTCCTATGTTTACTTATAATTTTAGCTGTTATATTTCAAGTCTATGATCCATTTAGACAATTTTTGTACATTGTATTTAAAAAGGGGCCCAACTTCATCCTTTTGCATGTGGCTATCCATTTATCTCTATTTTTCTTTTCATCTTTCTGCAAAATTCCTTCAGTTGGTTGTCTATACTGCTACATCTAATTCCTAGCTTCTGATATCTCTTAAACCCACCCCAATCTGAGCTTTATCCTCGCTCTCTTTTTTCTTTTTTTCTGTTATCATATTTTTTATGTTCTAAAGTTTCTATTTGCTTAAAGAAATGTCCCTTTTTATAGCCTCCTCTTGCTTTCTGGTTCCTCCGTGTTTTCATTTTGGCTTGGTTTAGTTTTGATTTTATTTTCTTCTTCCACTTGCATTGCTTCTGCCCCTCTCTGAGTCATTTTTGGGTCTTTGTTCTTGTTTTTTTGCTGTTGTTTTGTTTTTGAGGGGTTTTTTTCCTTTCTTTTTTTCTGTTCTTCCCATTAGAGACTTAAGTAAACAATCTGGTTATCTCTGACTGCTTATTTTTCCTTCGAGAACTAAAAAGCTAATTAAGGTTTATGTGTGGGGTAGACTAAAGAAAGGCTATTTTATCATCAATTTTCAAAGAAAGGAATACTCCAGTAACTCTCTTGCCATATATACCCTTAGAGAAATTCAAATAAAAGCTAAAGAAGGTGTCCCAATTCAGAACACAGAAATTCATGTAACTCCCTACTTTCAATTTGACACCTAACTTTGTCCTCAGACTTATTTGAAGTCCGCCAAACTAGAGGTTGCTTTCAAAGAGTAAAACTTTAATCTCTTGTTGTATTTGGTGAGTGAGAGTTGACTGTTGTACAAGATAGTAGAGGACATGGAGGTTTAACTTCTGCTTATAAAATCTTTTTAAAAATTCTCGTTTTAATCCCAACCACTTACCCCTCCCTCCATGCCATCATCTTTTCCCAGTATTCAAATGTAAGGTAATTGGTGCTTCCAATTCCTGGGCCTTACTAGAATGCTGCCATACAAATCAGGAGGCTTCTTCCTAGACTCCCATTCTGCAAACTTTGGTTTCACATGTCTCAAGTTTTCTCAGTCTGTTATCATTTTTACAACTTTTTTCACCTTTTCAGATGTTGCTGACATTTCATCTGCTGTCTTCTCCTTTTCCATTTTCTTTGTGCTCATGGCATTTTGCCTTTTAAATACCCTTAGTTTCATTTTGTTGGGGTTTCAGAGGGAGTAGAGGCAAACATATATATTCAATCTGCCAAATTCAGCCAAAAGTCAGAGACTTTTTGTATAGCCATTTTTACTATCTAAAGTTGTTTTTCCTGTGTGCATAAATTATTTGTTTTGTATGAGTATTAGCTCTATTAACCAATAAGACCTATGGGAGGATGGGCTCTGAGAAAAAGAAAAAGGTAAGAGTGAAAACTAAGAAAAGATAATTATGAAAAATGAAGGATTTATAGGTAAGTTCTCTTCAATGACAGTGATGATTTCTGCACAACTGCATTTTTCTGTAGCCTCTGAAACAGTGACTCATGCATACTATCCTTTTTCTTCTCACGTTTTGTGCTCGAGGACGCTTCTTACAAGCAAAATGTACTCTATATGGGTAAATAAACTAATATATGTCAATCACCTGCAATAGACAAGCAAATCTCCAATATTTTCAAAGACACCAAGATATCTGCAATTAAAACCAAAGATTCTTCTACTTTGCCACCCTCTTCTCGTAGCCCTAGGCACCATCTCCTGCTCCATATGTTACTCCCCTTCTGTAGAAAAAAATGACTTGAAATACATTGGAGAAGCTATAGGATTCCCTTTCTACACGAATCTACAGATAAAGAATTTCATCTCCATAGAGATTTCCTTCTGCAGACACTGTCTATCTAGCTTAAGTAACGTCTTGCTGATAGAAAGCCACCTAACTAAGGTATTGTGGAGGGTTGGAAGTTTCTACAACTTTCAGGCATGAGTCACCTCTTGTGAAGAACACCAGTCTATGTATGATATGTAATTTCCCAAAAAAGAACCTAAGAAATGTTCTGGGTTTTTTTCCATATATGTGGTCACATATGGACTCTTTCACCCTCCTTCCTTTCTTAGATTTCTTTTTTCCTTTAAGGAGCTATTATTTCTTGGGCTGAAGCTTCCCTGAGAAATCACCCCTTCTTGCCCCAGCTTGTCAGGGTGACATCGAGCATTTGCAACCTCATCTGCCACAGCTGTGTCTGTAAACACAGTATTTCCTCAGATGATCTGGGACAAGGTCAAGGGGCTAGAATTGTATGCAAGGGTAAACACATAGATGATTTCATTCATCTAAAGGTTTTACAATTTTAAAATCCCAAATTTCAGGCACGACTGAGGAACTATGGTGACAGACTCTGTTTTTGCTTTCACTGTTAAAGCATCTTGTGTGAGGCATGTTTACTTTTTGCTGTTCTGTTGTGTTCTTAGAGTTGATTTGGATGACCTTCACACTAAGAGTACCTGGGGTGAGTGCTGGATAACACAGTAGTACACTTGTTTCTGGTCCCTAAACCAGAGTGGGTCACGAGTCAGAGACTCAGCAGCCGGGCCCCTTGTGCTGCTCCGAGTTTGTGCTCAGCTCTCCCTGCGGTTCCTGTCACTGTGTCACTCAGAGCACAGTAGTACACAGCTGAATCTGACACGTGGACTGAGGCTTTCTCCAAGTGGAAGGAGGTGGTTTCTCTATTATACGTGGCTTCAAAACCTTTGTTGATTCCCTTATCATTGGCCTTTGCGGCTTTCAGGAGGAGCTGTAGACCTTCGCCTGGATATTGGACATACCAGAAAAGCGCAGGATACTGTCTGGTTTCATAGGAGCAGTTCACAATCAGAGAATTTCCTTCAGTGAGGAGCATTTGGCCTTCTGTCTGGGTCACTGAGTCTCCATGGCTTCCTCCTGAAGAAAAAAATTAATAATAACAGTGCAAGTTACCTTAGGGATGATCTGGACTTTACCACTTAGAGAAAAATTTTGGTTAAGGATTACACCAACGTAATAGAACAAAAGACTCTAAGCTGTAAGCCCTATTTTACTTACCAAGCATTAAGAGTAGAACAATCACTGGTGCTGGGGAAGAGTTCATTTTTAGAGCCTCTGAGGTCCTTGGATCTTGACTCCTTAGTGCAAGGAAAGGTTAAGGTACCAGTGAAAGGATGGATGTGAGCTCAGAATTAAAGCAGGAAATGTGTGTATGTTAGGAAAATGCACCCCCTTGTGGGCAAAATACTAACTCAGAGGATTGTTGACCTGTTCTCTCAAAAATCAGTCCTTTATCTTCATCTCTGGCTTTTTGTCTATGACACCTATTAGCTGTCTGATGGTCCTTTGTAAATCTAAAGAATAGTTGGTATTTTTAATAATCCTATTTTTTTTCCCAGCACATTGTCTGACATGGAAGCTCCAGACTATGACATTTCTGAAAAGAATTCACTTTTTTCTTATTCAGCCAATTTTGGTAACCCTCTGATCCATTGCAATATTATACAAGCAAGTTTTAGAATAAAATCAGAAGAATATCAATAACAGTCATTTAATCATTAGTATGTGATTTGAAATGGCAGAGACTTAAACTTATTTTCAAAAATAATTTTAAGTCTCTACTCTATTCTCACATCTAAAACAATGTTAAACACCCAGCAGGTAGTTAACAAACTGTTCTTTAATGCACAAATGAATGAATAAATAGTCTTTGGTTGAGGAATTGCTACTACTTGAAACACCATATTGCTTCACATTTAAGACAATTATAAGGTGGGAGAGGTGACAAAAAAATAAGACAATTTTAAGAAATACAATTTAATAAAAGCTTTTCAAAGAAAAATGGAAATTCTATATTGCATATATATTGATTAAAAAGAGAAAAACTCTTAGTATTGAGAAAATCCAGTAATTAAAGTTATTGAATACCTATAAAATTATCTGGCTTTACTTTCTTCTCTTTAATGATTCCCAGATAATGTTAGCAGCCTGTGTACGTCAGACAAAGCGTTCTGATACTAAATTTTTAGTGGAAAGTTTGCCTTAAGTATATTCTCTACATATGTCCACCTGCCAACATTGTTGACCAATAGTTATTTTTACCACAGGAGAGGATGCTCATACAATATGGATTTGCATCAAAAGACCAAAGAAGAAACTCAGTCTCAGTTCCAGGATTGATAGAGACATGTCTTCTGATGTGCAGAAGCATCTTACAGCAAGGATAAAACTTTTTTGTATGTAAGAGTTAGTTGGTGATCAACTTAAAATACAGATTTGGAGATCTCTCCACTTACTTATAAAATCAAAATCTTCAGAATTAAGGTCCTGGAAATTAAAAATTTGTCAGGTGGCTTGTGATGCAGCCAGTGTTATACAAATTTATCAAAGAATCTTTGGGAGCACTGACCCAAGTGGACAGGCAAGGTCTCAGTGAAGCACTTCTGGGCTCAGTATGGGAAAAGCCTGCAATTCCAACAGATTTTTAAAACCAGTCTCTTTCATGGTAGCACTGAAGTCACAGTAGCTAAAACAAATGCTGCTTACTCTCACTACTCTTGCTCATTCAACACATAACAAAAATCTCTTAATGTTCACAGGACAAGCTTGGTGAGAAAAATGCCTTTTTTCTGTAAAGCCCTATTAACATTAATTTTTCAACATGGAAGCCTTTTTCATTGTGCTTCCTGGAAAGCTCACTCTACACAAATTCAGAAAAGGCAGCTACACTGTCCTGCATCAAGGTGTGAACGATAACAAGCTACAGACTTGGGTAGAAAATTTAGGTCTGGATATTGGTTAGGTTTATACTCATAGCTCTCTTCCTTTTTCCCTGCTACCCTGTGTCAAATCTCTGTGATCAAGCAGTGTTTTCCTCCTTTTCCTGGTTCCTTGCCTTGTGCATTGCTCTTAACCCTTTCTACCTAAACTCTAAGCAGAAATACCAGGTAAGGAGCTTCACTTTCCATTTCGTTTACTTTTTCCAAGGCAACCTTGTCCTTTGTGTTGTTGCAACCCTCCATTGCTTTGAGAGAATGTGTTTTCCCACACCATGAGTTCCTAAGGAGATGAATGTCATTCACGAATTGTCGCAGTAGGTTTGAGTGGAATGTGGTAGAACTCCATGATTAATGACCAAAAAAAAAAAAAGTTGCTTAAGCTAAGTCCCAGCTAGTAATGGCCGTGTTCACCCTGCCTGACTTCAAGAGCTCAGAAAATCTGCTTCAGGGACTTGGATTTACCCAGATGTATTAGCCAAAAGCCAGTCAGGAAAACAGAAACAAATCCAAACAGAAATAAATCCGAACATTTTAAGTGGAAAGTTTCGTCAGAGTGCGCGGTGAGAAACGGAGCTCGGCCAGCTGCTGGGGGGCCGGCCCTGGGCCGGTGAGTGAGTGGGGGCGCCCCCGACAGACCACAGCCTCTGCCCTGCACACCCCGAGCCCTCGCCGTGGATGCCCACCGGCCGGCCTGGGCCCTGAACCAGAGGCGAACCTCTCTCGCAGGCCCCGCCTCGGTGATCTAACAGCTGTGGTGGATATTTTCATCTTGCACTCACTGTTTTGTGTGTGTGTTTCATTCCTCATTACTGTGTATGTGTTCGACAATGCTACATACTTTTTTGAAATATCTAGTCTTTCTAGATGTTCTCAAGTTCCTGGAAGGTGTTAAAAGTAGAGTTAGTAAAATAGCACATTTTATAAATACTTTTTTATTAAAATTTATATGAAATGTTGTTTGGGAGGTGGATGGTCAAACTGATACAGGAGAGTGGAGCCTAAAACTGGGGTCCACTTGAAGGTCAAATGGGTTCTTGGCTTCACTGGAGAAAGAATTCAAGAGTGAGTCGACAGAGTAAGGCAAAAGCAATTTATTGAGACAGAAAGAAAAAAGAAAAATGGCTGCCTCATAGACCAAGGAGCTGACAGCTTATTTTTATGGTTATCACTTGGCTATGTGTTAAACAAAGGAAAGATTGTCTTGAGTTTCTTGGGATGGGGTAGAGATTCTCCAGACCTGGGGTCCCCTCCCATTTAAACCATATAGGGTAATTTCCAGAAGTTGCCCAGGCAACAAGTCACAGCTCTAGTGGGAGATTCTTTCAGCATTATAATGCATTATAACTAGTGTACAATAAGCAGCGAGCATAACCTGAGGTCTTTTCAGTGGCCACCTGGGCTCCAGCTGGTTTTGGCAGGTTTCTCTACCTCTCCTGTTTTATCAGAGAACTAGGTTCCTGGCTTATGACTCTTTACTAAGTAAGGTCTGTGGTTTCCCTGTCTTGGAAACCACCTCTTGGGTAGTACCTGTTATGTTTGTGTACTGGTTCAGGGGAAGAGGGAGGACAAGGAAGTGCAAAGAGCTCCATGCCAGTGTGCTTGTATTAATAAGCAAGTAAGGCAAGATGAACAATTGTCCCTTATGTCTGTACCTTTGGTTTTACTTATCAGTGTATATAGGGAATAGAAAGGACAAACAAGTCCTAATTTACAGCATCTAGTCCTTCTGGATAGAAAGGACAAACAAGTCCTAATTTACAGCATCTAGTCCTTCTGGATGTCAAAGAGATTTCCAGTGTATGACAAAAGTAAACTCATATTTTGTACATTTTGTTATAAAATTCCTAGGAAAGATTGTCTTCTGAAAATTTGCTCATTATCGTCCCCTGGGTTGGTGGAAAAGGGAAGCGTTCTAGACCAGAACTTTCCCATTTAGAAGACACTTTCAAATTACAGCCTTTGGTATGTGTGTGCAGTTTATTCAATGCTACTATGTGCATTGTGGAAAATTTAAATCCTTATTTGAAACATCTAGTCTTTCTAGATATTGAAAAGTGCACAACATATGTTAAAAGTAGAGGGCTAAAGTAACACCCTTTAAGTGTTTTTTATTTCAAAGCAGTGGTTGCATTTGGGGGATGGAATTGTTAAACTGGATGTCTTGGAGAGTACACTGACTGTTCACCGGGTGGTGGTGGGTAGGGGAGGAGGAAGTATGCTGAGAGAAGAGTTCTGTGCCGGTGAGCTAAATTAGTTTAGATTGTCTAACCGTGGTTCAATATGTGCATTTTAGTTATTATCCCTGTGTATTAAAGGATAAACAAATCCTGATGTCCAAAGTATGTTAAAAGTAGAGGTAAAAAAATAATCCCTTTATAAATGCCCTTTTGTTAGTTTTTAGGAAGGACTCTCTTCTGTGAGTGATCTATGTTAATCCCCATCTTAGAGCTGGAATGCAGTCCTGTACTTAGTCACTAGAATGGTGGAAAAGAATGAAGGGAAGGGCTCTTTGCTAGTATCTCCACATCTAGAAGACTGTTTTAGATTAGAAGCATAGGTCTATATGTACATTTTTGGTAAAGTACCTGTGTTTATTGTGGACAAAGTTCATTATTTTACAACACCTAAGTTTCATAGATGCCCTGAGGTGACAGTGTATGATAAAAAGTAGAGCTAGTGAATTAGCCAATTTGTAAATATCTTTTTGTTATAATTGATACAAAAAATTCACCATGAACATGGAATTGTTGAACTACCTCTAAGCAGTGTGTATCAGGACTCGTTCACTAGCTTGGCAGCAGACAGGTAGAAAGAAGTATTAATTAAAGGGAAAGATGTATGCAGTTGTGTTCATATTTACCTTTTGATGATAGTCATTGATGTATATGCATTTCTTTAGGCTGTACTATAGAAATATATTAAGTAATTCAATGTAAATATAACTTCTTGATAATATTTTAATGGTGTAGATCTGATAATGAATTCTCTTAGAAATATCATACTTACTATATTCTGTTGCTTTATATCTCATTTTAAATTGAGCATTGAGAGAATGCAATATTTTAATCATAACTCTGCCAAGACTTTTATCTAGAGGACTTCTGCTATTGTTGTCTTCTATGAAATTTTCATCCCCAAGAAAAGTAAGATTACACTTTTTTGTAACAGATTGAGTTGGTATAGTGTATCCTTGGTTATCAAAATACTCTTATAGTTTTGGGATTTTAAATTGAATATTCACTATGTGTGGACAAGCATGAAACATACTGTACAATCTTAATCACATAAAAGTAGATGTTGTGTACATACACACACAGGACCTACAAAGACACATCAAACTGTAAACTTCCTGTGATTGCGGATGACTTTGTTCTTTGCATCATGTGTTTTTCAGTTTCCTATAATGAACATACTAACCTTTAAAAAATAAACTTGACTTTTAAAACCCTTAAAAAAGAAGATATTTCAGCTAGTCTGAAGGTAGCAAGTTATTAATATCTCAGTTGATTGTTCACAGTCATTTGTAGATCAAACTCCTTGTTCTACTCTTTCTCCCCTTCTCACTACTACATTTGACTGGTCTTTCAAAAAAAAAGATATTTAATATAGAGAATTAGACATACAGCCATTGGAAGGGCTAATAAAGCAGAGATGAGAAAGACTAATTACAGGAAATTCTGAAATATGATGAATCCAGCTGCCTGCGACACCAAAAGTGGGTGACTTTTAGGAAGAAACCCAGAAGTCAAACAAAGTCACTCCTGGTGATCTGAGCTGCCTGCACACAGTCCCTACAGAAGAAAATGCTTTCTCCTTCTCTTCTACTTTCCTGATGTCATACAACTGCCTCTCATTTATAGAACTAAAACTAAATGATGAAAAAAGGGCGAGGGTGGGAAATGTAGTGAGGGTTTCTTCCCCGGCAATGCAAGGAAGTGTATTAAAGAGAACAAGGAAGATGCCCTGTTAACAATGTGCAACAAACACATCAGTGACTCATGGCCTTATCTTTACCAAGTGAAATGTATTTTAACTTAGAGAAACTAGCACAACTATGTGTTGTAGTCAGAAGATCTCTGTAATAATTAGAGCATATAGTAACTGAATGTAGATTATGATCACTCAATGTTTTATAAATTGCCATTTAGAATTTTTGTTATTTTTCATGATAATGGCACTAAATATATAATGAAACCACCACATGAAAAGTGGAAATTAAGCTAATGAAAAATATGTTGTCTTCTCTTAGTACATGAAAGTTTTAAGCCTTTAAGACCTCACTGTAAGATCTAAAGATGTGCCATGTGTACTTAGTAAATTGATCAATAAATGCTATTGAATGAGTGTGACCCAAGAAATTTGCTTGGTCACTGAGGTAAAGAGTGAGACTCTGCTAGTATGAATTGGTGACTATTATTTCACAATTAATATACTTTTTAAAAATTTTGGATTCCATGCCTTCTAGTCCTACCCTTTTCTCATCCAAGATCTCCCATTTGTAGTAACAACAGTCTTTGACTTCTTGAAGCTAGGATTCCAATCATTCCATCTACTCAGATATGAATAATGATTCCTGAATAAGTATCACTGAATGTAATAAATAAAAATTGAGAAATCACTGGATTGAAAGAGTCTAATATGCTCAAGGTAATTAAGGTTTTCTTTTTCTTGATAACAGCTCTTGATTTTCTATACTGGATTATTCTGTCACTGTGTTTGCACAGGAAACTGCATTTCCCAAAATCCCCTTCTCTATATGGTTCTGAGTATAAAAATGAATTTGCACAAGATTTGGGAGGCAGAGAGGAAGAAGCAGCCATTATCTTCTGAAGATCATCATTGATTAGAATTAGTGAAAGACACAGTGGTATTGGTGGGTTCCTTTTTGTTCTTGCTCTTCCCTGATGGCACCTAACAACAAATATCCTACTCCACAGAACAGAAAATTACCATTATTGCAATACTTAGCAAATGCTTAAGGTATCACCTGAGCCACTGCAACAACTTACACCTGATCTCATGCCAATTCCCCACAAGTAATTAGTAATTGTGATGCTGCAATCTTTCAGCACTTATTACCACCCCACCTACTTCTAATAATGGGCTCCTTGTTGTCATCTGGCCATGAATAATTTAATCCTAGCATCTCCTTCTGTGTATTTGCTTCCTATGACCACTTCTGTACCAAATCTCTTATGCTAGATTCTTCCGGAAGCAGATCTTATAAACAGGAATTGAGTGCAAGTAGTTTATTTGAGAAATGCAGGAAACATCAGTAGAAAAGAAGGGATGTGACAAAGGAAATATCAAGTATTCACAAGGACATGAGGAAATTGGAATTCTTTTATGTTGCTGATAAGGGTGAAAATTAGTGAAAACATTTTGATAGCCATTTGGCAATTGCTAAGCAAATTTTTAAAAGTACAAATCATATAACTCAGCAAATGCCACTTCCAGGTGTATAACATAAAGAATTTTGCACCTATATATATATATATATATATAAATGTTTATAACTATATTCTTTGTAGAATTTTTGTAATAAAAAATTGGAAACACTCCTTGGATAAAAGATTAATATTAATACAATCCTTTCTCCTTCTACATTTAAAAAATTAGGTTAGCTTTTGATCTCTGTTTCTCTGGAAACCCAATAAAAGTAGAATGTCAGCTGTATTACTGAGTAGCATTGCTGTGGTAAAAATGATCCTAATTGATAAATTGCACCTGGTCTGTAAATGAACTGTGAATACTTGATAGGATGCCATAGCTTTGGGGCAGGATTTTTGTAACTGTTACAGGAGATAGATATTGGTTCCTCCTTGGGATATGAGGTTTCTGTGTTGGAGTGGCCTGTATGGTCTTGCTTCCTTGCACCTGAACACTTGATATGGGAGGAGGGAAGGAAGGAGTTTCAAAAAGAATAGTCCATAAACTGTGTGGATAGTGAGGAGACTCCCATTGAAAACACTTCCGGCATGAGGGAAGCCAGTACCTGTGTGGCCAACAGAACCTTGTAAATTTGTCTAGTTGAGCCTAAGACTATCACTGATAGCATTGCACAGTCCAAATCTCCATCCAAAAAGGATATATGGTCTATGTATAAAATAGGATACTATCATATATAGCAATTAAAAGTAATGAAATATATTTATTTATACATATAAATTATTCTATATCTCAAAAATATTTTTAGTGAAGAAAGCAACTTTTATAATTACATATACAATGGCAGGCATCCACGTAAATTTTAAAAACATAAAATATAGCACCATGCATATATTTGAAATATAAAAACACGTAATTGAGAAACAGAGTTCATAATAAGTTTATTTTGAGAGAGGGAGGAAGGCAATGAGATTGAGGAGAGAAATAAGAGAGGTGGCAGTTTTATTTGTAATGTTTTATCTTCTTTTAAAAATGTGAAACTTTATATTTGGATATAACTATATTTATTAATATGATGAAATATGAATAATATATTATTTTATAAGATGTTACAATTTGTTCATATGACAAATATAACTATGTTTTAAATACCCTTAATATATTTATGTATTATTTAAAGTTTTTCACAATTATAAAATAATGGTATAAATAAAATGACTTTGATATGTCAGGCAGGGCAGGGTTGCTGCTGTGAAGATGAAAAACGCTTTCCCAGGTACTTGGGGTCCTTGGTGCCAAGAGTTATATTTCCTCGATATTAAGCTTCAATTTGGAATTAAAAGAAATTTTCACTTCTCCTTCTCATACATAATGTATAAAGTATCTACTTGACATCATTTTGTAACATAGAACTGAGTTGTATTCTTAAGTCTCAAAGATAATCAGCCCCTCAGAGACAGTAGAGAATACAGTCTGAAAAAACAAGACAGATTAAATAAATTGCTTACGAATTTTATATATCTTACCCCATTTCCAAAAATCCTCCAAATGTATGTATCACAAACAGCTATATTAATATGACTTGAAAAATAATACTGATTCCTATTTGTGTCCCCTCTGGCTAAGGTAAATCACTGGACACAATCTACTATTATTCTCTATATTTTTTATTTCTTACAATCTTAATCTCTTACTCATGACAGCATTAGGAAGCACACAACAAAAAAGCCCAACCCTCCTCCTCCTCCTCTTTCCTTCAAAGTCATCATTAACCTCCAAAGCTTCAGGTATTTAAGGATATGAAGTCTTCTTACAATTTTTTCCTCCAAGCCAGAGGAAAGTGATACATCTATTACATGCCTTTTGATCTTTTAATTCCCACTGCAATACTTACTCAGTATATTTTCAGGGGCCAGACGTTGCTAAACTTTGCGCATCATTACTTATATCAATGTTAAACAGATGAAAATCAATTTCTAGTATTCCAACTATGAAATCATGTGAAAATAGAATAAGAATAAAAAAGAAAACAACAGCGGCATTTGGGAGAAATTGGCAAAAGTTACTATTCCACCAATTTTGAAAATTTCTGATGTGGACTTGCAGAATTTAAGATATCAAAAGAATAGTAATCAATATTTATAATTGGAAAAAATAAAACTAGCTTTACCGTAAAATAAATGGAATTCGGCATCTAAATTTAGCATCTCCACTCTCATTAATAGTCCTTCAAAAAATACTGAAAAATTTGAGTTATTCACTCCTCTTTCTTCAATATTCCCAATAAATTACTAAAATCTACTTGAGCATGATATTGTTCTAAGCCATTCACCACCCCAACCTCCTCCCTCCTAAATGGAACACCTAAAAATGAGAGAAAATAAACAGCACAGAGTGGAACCAGGAAAAAGATTCCAGGAAAACTGCCTTAAAATGACCAAGTTTTGGGAAGGCAGTAAGTATGCGAGAAGATATGCCTACAAAAGGAGGCTCACTTTTATTTTGGATTATTGAAAGACAAAATGGTGAATGAAAAGCAAAACTCCCCTGTGCCATGTCACAATTCCCATATCCAACCGTTTAAAATGTATCAGCCTCAGACCAGCTCAGCGAGTCCCTGAGAACCTCCATACTGTAGAATAAGAACACCACGGCTTCTACTCTGTCAGAATTCAAAATATTTCAGACACAGTCACCCTCCCTAGAATTATACCTCACAAAGTTTGTGTTCATCTCCCCCTGCAGTCCCAGGCACTGTGTCACTCAGAGCACAGAAGTACTCAGCTGTGTCACTCCAGTGCACAGAGGGTTTCCTCAGGTTGAAGGAAGATTCACTCTTCCTAAGTTCAGCCTCAAAGCCTTTGATGCCTTTAACCAACGTGTCTCCTGAAAGGTATCTGAGGAGAAGCTGGAGGCCTTGGCCAGGGAACTGGACATACCAGAAGAGATAAAAAGCTCCACCATAGGAATAGTTGCATCTCAACTCCAGGGAGTATCCTTCAGAGACAGTGACGTGGCCGTCGGGCTGGGTCACTGACTGGGCACCGGCATCTCCTAAAAAATTAATGTTCTATCAGTCAAAGCAGTGCAGACTTGTCTATGAAAGTATTTCTACTGAGATTTGAATCAGAAAACTGTTACTTCTGTGGAACTAGAGACCATAATTGAATGTTACTCACTCAGGACAAAAATCGTCCCCAGTACAGGGATGAGCAACAGGAGCATGGCTGAGCAGTGGAGAGGCTGCAGGCGTCCTTCTGGAAATTCTCCTCTGAGCAAGCAGGAAAGTGGCTTTGGAACCCAGCTGTTGGAAACAGGAGGTGGGAGTAAGGCTGGGCTAGACAAGTCTCTCGTTTCAGGAGAAATACAAAAATCTCTGAGATGATCTTGGGTGCTTTCTGACCCCTGATTCTCCTCACTTGTCGCGTCTTCAAAGAACTCAGTGAGGGTGCTTCAGCCAGCCAGCTGCAGGAAGGAGGGGCTGATCAGGTGTTGATCGTAAATGGAAACAGGGATCTCTCGATTGTGAAACATCGCCCTCTGGAGGCCAGATGCAGGACTGAGGATACAGACTCAGGAAGCTAACAGGTGCTCTCCTTCTATTAATATTTAGAAACGAGGCCGGGCGGGCGCGGTGGCTCACGCCTGTAATCCTAGCACTCTGGGAGGCCGAGGCGGGCGGATTGTTTGAGCTCAGGAGTTCGAGACCAGCCTGAGCAAGAGCGAGACCTCGTCTCTACCAAAAATAGAAAGAAATTAATTGGACAACTAAAAATGTATAGAAAAAA
>CAUYSK010071727.1:0-23671 GCA_963575035.1 Avahi laniger | reverse complement strand
ATGTTGCCCGGGCTAGAGTGCCGTGGCATCAGCCTCCCTCCCAGCAACCTCAAACTCCTGGGCTCAAGCGATCCTTCTGCCTCAGCCTCCCGAGTAGCTGGGACTACAGGCATGTGCCACCATGCCCGGCTAATTTTTTCTCTATATATATTTTTAATTGTCCAGATAATTTCTTTCTATTTTTAGTAGAGACGCGTCTCACTCTTGCTCAGGCTGGGAGACATAATTCCTGAATAAATACATGAATGAAACTCAGAGTGTAGGGGGACTAGCTGGAGGAAGCATTTTTGGTATTGTAATACATACTTTTATATGGGACATTTTATCGAACCTTGTGTTAGTACGTTTTGTTCTGTTTTGGGTTTTTTTTTATTTGTTTGTTTTTTGAGGTGTAATACACATGCAGTAAAATTCGCCCTTTTCACATACAGTTCTGTGAGTTTTGACAAGTAGATACAGTCACGTAACCACCACCACGATCATGATATACAACATGGCCAACACCCCAAAAAGTTCCCATGTCCTTTTGCAGTCGATCCCCACCCTCGGGCCCCAGGCCTTGGCAGGCACAGATTCTGACTTTCCCGGAAAGTCATATGAATGGAATGACAGTGTGCAGCCATCTGAGTCCGGCATATTTCACTCCGCATAATCTATCTGAGTTTCATCCATGCTATTGCACGCATCAGTAGTTCCTTGCTTTTTATTGCTGAGTGGAGTCCCTTGGATGGATGGACCACAGTTGTGTCTCCATTTGCCAGTTCAGGTCCCTTTTTATATAAATAATGCAGGAGAGAAACAGGCCTGAGCAGATCTCCATGGCCCCTGAAGCTGCTCATCCATCAACATGCATCTGCTGTCTGTCTGGGACAGCCTGCCTCCCTCCTCCAGCCCCTGCCTGTCCAAGCTCCTTTCCTTTCCTTTAAGACCTTTTTGAAATGCCCTGTCTCCAACAAAGAGCAGGATTTACTGATCCCATGTCCCAGATTTGTGCAGTGAGGTTCCGAGAAATGTAGCACTCCCAAGGGAACACAACGAGAGTGTCGCAGAGCCAGAACTCAAACCCAGGGCGGAGGGGAGAGAAACGGTAGCCCAGGGACCAAAGCTCAGCCGCTTTGCAGCTGGAAGGTGGTGAAGGTCAAGCCCCGGTACCCCATCTCAGGCCTGAGAATTTGCCAGCGCGAGGATGATGGAGAAGGGGCGTGTCTAATCCTGGGATGGGTGGGGCCTGGAGAACAGTCCATCCCATCCTGGGTGGGTTCCTCCATCGAGACCTTTCCCTCACCCTTCAGCTGCTGCCTGAGCCCTGGGCCAAACCCAGCTCCCATCCCCCAGGCCAGTGTTAGTCCCCAGATCCCCAGCCTGGCCAAACTGGGCCCATCTGGCCTGGATTATCCGTTCCAGGGCCCATGTGGGTGGGCGGGTGTGGCAAACTGGGTGATGGGCTCCAGCTGCGGGTGGCTTTTGCCCTGCCTGGCACTTGCAACCACAGGACAGTGGGGGAGAAGTGAGGGTGCTTAGGGAGCTCCAGTCACTCACAGTGACCCTAAGCTACCCTGGTAACCAGGCCAGCTCTGCAGACCTGGGGAGGCCCCTGGGCAAGGAGTCTTGGAAACTAACCTGCCAGGGGTGACATTGGGAAAGACTTCTGGGCCTCAGTTTGTCTGTCTGCAAAATGAGAGCCTTAGGGGAGATCCCTGGGAAGGTCTCACCTCAGGAATGAATTCGCTGTTTGAGGTGCTCAGGACCTAGGAGTTTGCATTTGAATCCAGGTTCTAGGAGGTTCATGGTACATGAAAAAGCCCGAGACCAGACTCAGTATAGCTCTGCTCACCCTTTATGCATCCTGGTGGGCCCAGCCATTAGACTCTCCCGGGAGCCGGTGGAGGGGTTAGAGGCACGGGCATGAGACGTAGACCCGTGGAGGTGACCGTAGCTGGCCCAGGCTAAGGTGAATGAATAGATTCGAAATTCACATAGGGATCACAGTGGGCAAAACTTACTAGTGGGTGGAGTGCAGCAGGTGAGAAAAAGAGCAATTAAGACTGAGGTCTGGGTTTAGGGCTCCAGAACAGGACGGGTCATTTACTGAGACTTGGGAGAACCAAGTGGGAGTTGCAGGGACGGGGCAGAGGCAGCTGAGGACTCGAAAGTTCCGTGTTGGACGTTCAATGCTTGAGACGCTCACTGGAAACCCGTGCGGAGATGGCAAGTTGGCGGGACATGCGTGGGAGAGGCTGGGCCGGGGACGGTGACGCCCCTTCGGCATGGTGGCTGGGGAAGTCCCAGGGCCGGTTCAGCACCTGGGGCAGGGCCTGATGCATTTGCAGCCCCGGACCCTTTGGCATCTGGTCCTAGGTGAAGCTTGAAGATCTTTTCTCAGAAATGCAGAAAATAAAAGCATAAGCACACAGGTCGTATTGAAATTATAATCACAGTATTAAAAATAAAATCTGTGACAAAGTTGTAGCATTATCCACTGGTGGGTTTAATAACGTCCATAATTCCAAAGTCATGCTGAGTAAAAACAATATTTTAAGATATTATACCAATGGGTTGTGATATGAAAATATCTGTGATTTCTATTGCTAGTGACTTGGAGGACCTGCTAGCATGTCTGTGGCTTGTACCTAAGCTCTCATAACTGAAGGAAATACCAACTTTTAGTTACAGGTTAGTGGACAAAAAATGCAATTTTTTTCTCACTCAATTTCATGGACCCTGTAGTTCCCCACTGAGGACCCCTGACCTAGAAGAGACCACACAGGGAGACCAGAGCCCCCAGCGCAAAGGGACCCGTAAAGGGGGAGTGAGAGGGAGGCGCCGGGGCTGGAGGAAAACCAGGAGCGGGTACATCCGGGAAGTGCTTCCGGCAGAAGGGAGGGGCCGTCGGGTGACCGCTGCTGAGCCGTCAAGTGAGATGAGGACACAAAAGTGTCCCTGACAAGGTGAATTACAGAGCGAATGGGCTTCCCGGGGCCGGAGAGACGTGACTGGGGGGCACAGGAGGATGAGCATTATGGGTTGTTCTTTCTTTATATTTATACCTTTTTGTACGTGTGAAATGTGCCATAATTATATTATTAATGTTGTCGGTTTAAAAAAATAGTGAGGGTGGGCGTGGAGGTGAGAAGATAACAACGTGTGGCTGAGGTTTGTGTCGAGGGGAGCAGAGAGAATGGGGACACAGCGGAGGGCTGTGGAGTTGGTGTCTAGATGGGCCCCGTTAGCCGTGCGTGTGTGCCGCCGGCACGGTGGGCAGGGGGCCTCTCAGGCCCTCGGTCTCCTCTGCCATCTCTACACCAAAGACTCTCCCACCTGAGCAAGCATCGCATCGATTCAGCGGGAGGGAAGGCTGGGTGCCACCCCAGGTTCCTGGTTTGATAGGAACCTGGAAGTTCACATTTCTAACAAGCTCCAAGCTGATGCTGATCAAAGGACCACACTCTGAGAAACGGGACTCTAACCGGTATCGGCACCGCCCATGAGCACTCCTCCAGCATCTGATGGTGGAACAGCCGAGGTGGGAGAGGGGAGGAGAGGTGAACTGCTGGGGCCTGGCCCCAGCCAAGGCCAACTCTTCTCCCTGGGGAGCATCACTCTTCCCTGGGACCCTGAGAGCAGCCCTGCCAGACCTCCTGGGAGACTGAGAGGGCAAGGCAAGGAGCCAGGGATGAGACGGGGCTGGTGGTGAGAGGCCAGAGTGTGTGCCAGATGGGGAGGGATCCGGCTGTCTGCCCGCAGGCACGGGGCCCTGAGAACACACTGTTCACCTTGATCCTGGCGTCACACCAGGCCAGCTTCTCTTGCTTTCGGGAAAGAGAGCAGCCCTGTCAGAGAAATGAACATTAGCACGTGGGATCGCAGAACATCAGAGCTGGAAGAACCCCTGGAGATCGGCCAGTCCAGCCCCGTTTGGCAGATGGCGGGGCCGGAAGATAGAAAGCGCAGCTTGGCTGATGCACACGCAAGCTCTGATACGAGGGAAAGATGTGTGCCCACGCCCTGCCGCTGGCTCGCCTTGAGAAAGCTGGGCAAAGGGCACGCGTGTGGGCCATCTCTGACCCTTGCTGCTCCCTTCCCATCCACTCAGTGAACACGTTTCCTGAGCACCTACTGTGTGCCATGCATTGGCTAGACACAGAGATAAAGCAGTGAGCAAGACCAAGTCCCTGGCATGGTGGAATTGGCATTCTAGAGGGTGAGACAGACAATAGACACAGATAAATATGTAGTACAAAGTCGGGGAATGGTAAGTGTTATGAAGAAATCGAAAATGACATGAAGGAGCGAGCCATGCGAATGTGGTGGGGGTTGGGGGGAGTGTTCCAGAGGGAGCAATGAGAACCATAGGTGCAAAGGCCCTGGGACGGGAGCAAGCTCTCTACGTTGGAGGAATGCATAGAGGCACTGCATCAGGAGCGGAGTAGGTGAGGCAGAGAGGAACAGGAGAGGAGACGAGTGTGGCGTTGGGGGCCTGGTCGGGAAGCAACCTGCAGTCATGGCCGCTCCTCTGAGGGAGATAGGGACCCTGGCAGGGTTTTGAGCAGAGGAGGCGTGTGACTTGCCTTAGGTTTAACGAGATCCCTGAGTAGGGGATGAATTGTGCAGGGGACAGGGTGGAGGCAGAGAGGCCGGGGAAAAATCTCCTGGGACAGTCCAGCCCCGAGGTGGTGGTGGCCTGGCGTGTTCCAAGCCGGAGGCCTCCCTCGGCTGCTCTGTGCCCTTCCACGGAGAACGTGGGAGGGACAGGGGGCCTCCCCAGCCTTACCCCATGACCCCAGCCCACGGTCTCCCGCAGCTAGAGAGGTACATCCAGATGAACTTGAGGTCGGAGCTGGCGCAGGCCCAGCAGCACATGGTCCAGAACCAGACGGCCACCATGCTAGAGCTGGGCACCAGCCTGTTGAACCAGACCACCGCCCAGACCCGCAAGCTCACCGACGTGGAGGCTCAGGTAACGGGGGCGCATGCGTGAGGCTGAGGGGCGGCTGGCCAGCCTCCATCCCCGGGTAAGGTCAAGGCCTCCTCTGGGCCTGTTGCCCCCTGATCTCCATCCCCCCTTGACCTTTTCACAAAGCTATCCCTCCAGGCGATGGGCCCCGGGGGCGGGCACTGGGCTTGGCTCTTCCGCCTCTGTGACCGCAATGCCCAGAGCTGTGCCGGGGCCTGGGGCAAGGCCGGGAGCGGCACACTCCGCCTGCCCTCAAGGAGCTCACAGGGCACCAGGGGAAGACCTGGGGGGTTGGCTGAGGACTCTGAGAGAGGGGGTATCTGAGCAGCAAGGAGGGAGGGAGGGAACCAGTGCACAAACGGGAGGGCGAGGAAGTGAATGGATGAAAAGGGGATGGCAAATGGACACATGTTTGTTGAATCCCTACGTGTGCCAGGCCCTGTTCAAGACACCTGATTCTGGTTTATAGCAGTCAACAAGACAGGCATATCCCTACCCCATGGAGCTTACCCAGAAAATGAACAGGGTATGTAACATACACAGTCACGTGCTGCGAAACGACATCCAGGTCAACGACAGATCACATACATGATCATGGCCCCATAAGATTACAATACTGTGTTTTCCCTGTGCCTTTTCTATGTTTAGATGGACAAATACTTACCACTGCGTTCCAATTGCCTACAGTGTTCAGCACAGTAACGTGCTGTCCAGGTTTGCAGCTAGGACACATAGCCTAGGTGTGTGGCAGGCTACACCATCCAGGTTGGGGTAAGCGCACTCTATGATGTTGACACAGCAATGAAATCCCCCAAGGATGCGTTTCTCAGAACGTATCCCTGCGCTTAAGTGACACATGACTAAGTCAGATGGCAACAGTGCTAGGGAGAGAGCACGGGGTGGAGGGTGCGTGCTGGGAACGGCGGTAGGGATGAGAGCCGCGCGTCCACACAGCAAGACCAGGAAGGACCACGGAGAAGGTAGGACCGGGGCCAGGCTTACTGCAGAGAGCATTCCAGGTGAGAGCAAAGGCAGGGGCAGGGGCTGCAGCATGTTGGCAGGTTATGGGAACATGGCGAGACCAGTGTGCTGGAGTGACCGGGGGAGGAGTGGTGGCCAAGGGGCCAGAGGTGGTGGTGACAGATGGCATCGCAGGGCCTTGCAGGCCGTGGTGAGGACTGGGGCTTTTCCACTGCGTGATATGGGAGCCACAGGGAGATTTTGAACAGAGTGCACGTGTTTCAAAAGGCTGCCCCAGGTTACTGAGAGGAGAATGGACGGCAAGGGACAAGGGTGGGAACAGGGAGCCCCGTGAGGAAGCTCACACAGGACACGAGAGACAGAGGCCGGGGCCAGCGGGGAAGTCCCAGAGCAGGGGGGAAGTGGTCAGGTGCCATCTGGAAGGCAGAGCTGACCGGACTTGCTGATGGATTGCGTGTGGGGGTCAGGGGTGACTCCTCCGGGGCCTAAGCAGCCAGGCCCCGAAACTGCCATGTGTAGCGATGGGGGAGGCCGACGTAGGAGCAGATCATAAGCTCATTAGGACCCGTGAGTGAGTGACCACAGCAATTGCTGGCTGGGAAATGGGTCAACAGGTTTCTGGAGTGGCAGGGCTCCTGCCAGGCTTACACAGCCCCCACCCCACCCCCTTCTGCTCGCTGGGGTAGGTCCTGAACCAGACGTCGCGAATGGAGATCCAGCTGCTGGAGACCTCCCTCTCCACCAACAAGCTGGAGAAGCAGCTGCTGCTGCAGGGCCACGAGCTCCACCGGCTGCAGGGCCACAACAGGTGGGCACTGGCGCTGGCACCCGGGCAGGAGTCCAGGTTGGGACCCGGGGCGGGCACCAGAGCCCAGGGCTGGGGCTGGGGCTGCAGCCGGGGGTAGGGTGGAGGGGGGAGCTGAACTTGGGCTGGTGTCTGGGATAGGGGTGGGGCTGAGGGAGCATCTGGGGGACTAGAGCTGGAGCTGGAGCTGGGACTAGCCAGGGCTGGGGAATGACTGAAACCAGGGCTGGAGTCCAGACAGAGGCTGGGCTGGGGGCCAGGCCAGAACTGGGTGGGGACAGGGATGGGCATTTTTCTGGGGCTCAGGACACCTTGATTCTTTCTTTCTCCTTCTTTCCTTCATTTATTTTGGTTTTTTTTGAGACAGAGTTTCGCTCTGTCGTCCCGAGTAGAGTGCAATGGCATCATCATAGCTCCCTGTAACCTCCAACTCCTGGGCTCAAGTGATCCTCCTGCCTCGGCCTCCCAGAGCGCTAGGATTATAGGCATGAGCCACCATGCCCAGCCTATTTTGTAAATTTTAACAGCTTTATTGAGATATAATTTACCCACCATACAATTTACCTGGTAAATTTTATTGGCTTTACTTATTTGTAAATAAGTAAATCTGATCCCATCTACCTGCTCCCCTTCCCAGAAGCAACCACAGCTGCCAGGCTCTTGTCTGTACTACCAGAGTCTCTGCATTTACAAGCAAATAGGCATCAGGGGAACACCCTTTAAATTACAAAGAAAAAAACAGTCATGGAGTATAGATAAGGCAGAGAAATCTGACAGCTGAGGCTGATTTCATCTCGGTTTCAAGCTGAGTGGAGAGCAATCTGCCAAGGTCAGGGTTCTGGTGGATGCAAAATCTACCCGCTGAACCAGCCACAGGCCTGTCCACTGGGCAAGATGTTATTGTTGCTCACATGCTGGGTCAGGATAAGGACACAGGATGGCCCAGCTCCCTCTGATCAGGGTGCAGTTAGTTAATGACAGTTTGTCCACCTTCTTATTGCCACCTTGCCCCAAGGTTTCGGTGGCAAGGACTGGGACATTTTCAATCACTAGAAATCAGTGAAGATGGAGGATGTCATCAGTAAACTCCTGGCCCGTTCAGACAGCTAGAATTCTAGAATCTGAGTGTGCCCAAATTCTTTCTTTCTGCAGCATAATTCGGAGTCTGGAGGAAATTCCTTTTGCCCTAGCTGGATTCATTTTCTTAGTCTGCAGAATGGGTCAGCACAACCAGATATATATTAATAGTAACACATTTCCCTCCCAGCCCTGCCCCTCAGCCCCCCACCCACCAGAGCCAGAGGTAACCACTATTCCTAGTTTCTTGTGTGTCCTTTGATTCATTCAGGCAACATTTATCTTCTGAGCTCTTTCCCTGTGTCAGGCACTATTACAGAAACCGGGGATACAGAAGTGAAAAACAGACAGAAGTCCCCACCTTCTTGGAGCTGACATGCTATAAACTGATATTCTGGGGCTTCTTATGAATATGTAAATGAACATACAGAAGGTCCCCAACTTATAATGGTTTGACTTAAAATTTTTAAACTTTAAAACCATGCAAAAGCCATATGCATTCCGTAGAAACTGTACTTCGAGTACCCATACCACCATTCTGTTTTTCTCTTTCAGTACCGTATTCAATAAATTACATGAGCTATTCAACACTTTATTATAAAATAGGCCTTGTGTGAGACGATTCTGCCCAACTGTAGGCTAACGTAAGTGTTCTCAGCCCGTTTAAGGTAGGCTAGACTAAGCGAGGACATTCCACAAGTCAGGTGTATTAACTGCATTTTTGACTTACAATATTTTCAACTTCCGATGGATTTATCAGCACTTAACCCCATTGTAACTCAAGGAGCATCTGTACTTTTCCTTCTTTATCCTTTTTAAGCCCCAATATAGCGTACCTCATTGTTGTCATGTTTTGGTTTTTCCCAGTTATCTGGAAAATGATCGTATTGCTGTCTGACCTGCTCGCCTATTCTTTTCCCCAACTTCTCGATATTCTGCTGCACGGCTGTTCCTGCTTTCCTTTCCCCAGTCCCCAATTAATGGGGATCCGGGCTGCTCCCAGGCTTTAATCCCATCAGTGACACAATGAATAACATTTCCATATCTTGTTTCACACACACGTGAGTAAATAGGATAAAATGCCAAAAAGGGAAGACCTGAGTCAAAAACTTTCTTTGCAAAACTCTCTGTTGCTTTTAAATCCATTACGAAAATGTCTCAAGCTTATTACAGTATCAGCAAGCAACACAGACGTGTGTAAAATAAAAGTGAAACTTGGTCCTCTCCACCCGGTCCCCATCTTCCTCCTCCACTCAAAACCTCCTGCCCAAGTCACAGCACAGAGAGGAGTTTCTTTCACATTTTCTCCAAACACAGGCACCACTGCGGTCCTTCCCTTCCATGTGTCTTTCCAGCCTTCCCTATGTTCGCCCATATCTCTCTACGTTTACGCTGTTACCTTTTTTCTTTCTCTCCTTTTTTATCTTCCTGCACAGGGGGTAGGCTAAAGGCACTGATGAGCCCCAAGTCCTGGGCATCTTTCCAATCTGTGCAAATGCGCTCTGCCTCCTTTATGGCTGCAGAACATTTCCGGGGACGCCCGAACACAACAGATTCAGCCTGTCCTGGCTGTCGGGCATCTAGGCCCTTTGCTATTCCCTGTTACAAACACTCCCCCGAGAGCATTCTTGCCCCTGCTCCCTGGAGGATACCTCCTGGGAGCTGACTGCTGGGTCAAAGAATGACCGTACTTGGGATTTGATCATGGCTACCTGGCTGTCGCCCTGCCCGCCCCTGCAACCCCAATCCATATGCCACCTCAGTCTGTGCCTGCAGTGGGCACAGACTGCCGGGCTGTGTAACCCTGGGCAGGCCGCTCCACCTCTCTGAGCCTCAGCGCCGGTCTGTAGGGACCCTGGAGCCCCGGGGAAGCGCGCGGGGTGAATGCCGGGCGGGGACGGAGCCTCACCCCCGTGCGCTCCCCGCCCCGCAGCGCGCTGGAGACGCGGGTGCAGGCCCTGGAGACGCAGCAGCAGGCGGAGCTGGCCAGCCTGCGCGGCGAGAAGGAGCGGCTGCGGCGCCTGCTGGGCCGCCAGAGCGGCGCCCTCGCCGGCCTCGAGCGCAGCCTGCGCGCCGCCAGCAGCAACTCCAGCCTCCTGCAGCGCCAGCAGCGCCAGCTGCTGGAGTCGGTGCAGCGTCTGGTGCGCGTCGTGGCGCAGGGCCCGGGTGAGCGAGCCGCGTGCGCCCCAGTGCGGCGGGTGAAGGGCGGGAGAGGGGAGGAGATCCCTGCTCACCCTCACGGTTCTCTCCGGGCCTGGGACCCATCTCGGGAAAGGAACAACAGACAGAAATAATAATGGCGACAACAACAGTCCCAAGAGGAGCCAATCCACACTCTGTCCCTTGGCTCTATGGGTGACCTTGGGCATGCCCTATCCCTCTCTTGGCCTCAGTTTCCCCATCTGTTTAGTGGAGGTGATAATAACAAGGACAACAGCCGCCCAGGATTTAGTTCCATCACCACTTGCTTGGGCTTGCTCTATCCCTCCCTGAGCCTCAGTTTACCTATTTACAGAAGGGAGAGGGTTGGACTCAATGCACCCAAAGGACTTCTCTCACTGTAATGTCCCTACCCCTAAGCCCAAGAGGGCCAAACAGAAGTGAGGCAGCATCCCTGGCCCTGGCTTCTGGGAAGGGAGAACAATGCCTGCGCCGGCTCCCCAGCCCTCACTGGGCTTCTAATGGGGCCCACCTGGGGTGGCCGAGGCATTCCTGGTTGCAGCTTCACTCACTCCGTGAACAGACATTTACTGAGCATACACTGTGCCGCAGGCCCAGTGCTGGGTGCTGGGGATACAGCGGTGAACAGGACAGTCGTGGCCCCTGCCTCTTGCAAAAATACCCACTCCCGTCTGTGGGTCCCAGAGGGAAGGAGAAGGAAATGTGTGTTTTTCAAGTGCCTACTATGTGCCAGATATTCTGCTATCAGTGTTCCTGAAGTTTCCAGGCCACAAAAGGCCCAAAGGCTGTGCTAAGGAAAAAGGACCTTAACCTGAGGTTGGTGGGGGGCACAGGAGGCCTTTGAACAGGATGGGGCTACGTTTAGGAAGCTCTGATTGGAACCACAGAGTGGGGAATGGCTTGGTTAGAGAGAAAGCCCGAGGAAGGGGCTCTGACTGCTGCTGGACCGCCATAGGGGGAGGCTGGAAGCCTTTAAGGCACAAGGATTCGAGCAACGGTGACGGAATTCCAGGCACCACCATGGCTGACATGGATTTGGGGCAGAGGATTTCACCCTGGCTTCATCTAAGTCCAGCAGACCCTGCTGGGTAAGAGTTTGAGACCCAAGGAAGCCACAGGCAGGAGAAGCAGATGCCTTCCAAACCGTGAGATGTGGAGTGACCCAAACCCATTTCCGGCTTGTGCATAGCCCTGGCAGTGAGCTGCCTGAATTATTCCCATGTGTGGGTTTCTTGTAGCTCAGCCCAAGGCACAGTACCTGGGCCCAACGCCTCTCCCCACCAGCCCACCATGAATCCAGTCTCCAGCTGTGGCCGAATGTCTGCTCACCAGTCTGGGTGGGAGGTTGTATTGGGCACCCTTTGCCCAAACACCCTGTCCTCCTCCCCACTGTCACCCGGGAAGGACACTAGGGAGTTGCTTTTGCCCCCTGTCCAGATGGAGAAACTGAAGGAGAATATAGAGCAAAGGGTTGGATGGGACTAGGCACAGGAACCAGGTGTCCCTGAAGCCTAGCAGAAAGGGAGCACCCCTGCTCTGCATGGCTTTGTCCCGGGCAGGTGGAGGCTGGTGAAGGGAGAAGACAGTCAAGTCTCCTGCTATTTCCAGGTACCAAGGAGTTCAGTCCAGAGGTTAGAAAACCCGACCTGTGCTCAGTATAAAAGCAGCATTCGCTAACACAGCCTGTCTGCCAGCCTTATATATGCTCAGAGGTGGAGACCCAGGGGATGTGTGTCGTAGGAAGGTCACTGGCTTTGCAGTCAGATGGACCAGACTTCAAGCACTGGCTCCTTCACTTACTGGCACTGGGATTGTGCACAAGTCATTTAACTTCTCAGAACCTCAATCTCTCTCACCTATAAAATGGGAGTATCGATCTGACCGAGTTCTTGCCCGGAGAGTCAGAGGAGTTCATGGATGTGAAGGGGCTCAGCACCGTGCCTAGGACCAAAAAGGGGTGAAACTGGCACAAATTACCAGCCCAGAGATTTAGAGGGGCCTGGGTTGGGGTCAAACTCTGTTAGATATTAATACCAGTCTATCCTGTTCTTACACACGCCCCCCAAATGTTTTTCCTGGCCCCAAACTGCCTCTGGAAGTATGTAGCACCTACATATAAACACTGCAATACATGGTGGGTATTTCACTTTTGTTGTTACCGTTATTATTGTTGCTATTGTATTATTGTTGACTAAGGAAATCAATAGGGGACCGAGCCTTGGAAAGGGTGGCTGGAAATCTCAGGCCAACCCCAGCCCTTGGCTTGCTGGGGGAAGTTTGGCCCGTCCCTGCTCACCTGTAGGCCAGCACCCCTCCCCATGCTCGGCTGCACTCCAGCTCCCCATGAGCAGCTAGGGGGTGCTGACGGGTGGGACAGCAGAGACTCTTGCCTAGGAAATGTTTATGCATAGGCTGGGATGGATTTGGGGGCCTTAGTCACCTCGTTTGTGATATGAGAACAGCCTCCTTCAGATAAGTACCCCAGATTCAGGATCCGGGATCCACACTTCAGTTGTAAAGTCAAAACAGGAAGTCCCGCCCCTGGTAGTCTCCTGGTTCCTTATTGGTGTTGATACCTGTCCATCTGGAACTTCAGCCCCCTCCTTGGGTACCTGCCCAGAGAGTCTGGATTCTGGTGGAATCACAGTCCAAACGTCTAATTGGATTCCACTAAGTCAGACAGAGGGGCTTTTAAATCCCTGCAGTTTATTTGTCAACAGTCACTTTTTCAGGCCAGACCTGAAGGCCCCCAGGATCTTGGTAGGTTTTGGTCATTAAATTAATACACCTGATCTCACGCACTCCAAAGGGAAGAAACATGGGCCCGCCCTCTAAAGCCACTTGTTGGCTCCCAGGGAGGGTAGAATGAGGGAACCCATGCCCAGGGCAGCAGAAAGATCCAGCCGAAAGGGTGGGCTATGGAGGGGAGCCCAAGGCCTCCTACCCAAGGGAGCTCCAAGGAGGGAAGTGTCCGCTGCACTTGGGCCAATTACCTCACTCTTGGGCCTCAGTTTCTTGGTCTGTGAAATGGGAAGTATGTCACTGGAGTTCAGGCCCTAATTATCTTCCCCTAGAGGACCCGAGCAGCCTGCTTTCTGGTCTCATCCCCTCCAGGCCCCACTGCACACTCTGGCCAGGGTGTTCTTCCTCAGCACACAGAGTCTGGGCTCCTCAGCCTGGCACTCAAGGCTGACCTGGCCTGCGGAAGTCTCAGCCTCCTTTCTCTCCTCCTCTCTCCTCACCTTCTCTGTGCCAGCCTTGTCCTACCCTCTCCATTTCACCAAATAGCCATAGATCTGTCTGACCTCAGCCCTAGTCTCATGGTGTGAGTCATTTCCTCTCCCTGGCCGCAGCCTCAATTTCCCTTCTGACACCCTCCCCTGCACACACGAGGACCGTTTCCCCCGGGGGTCCTTTGCCTGTGCTGTTCCCCTCTGCCTGGAACATCCTCCACTTGTCCACCTGGGCAACTCCTGCTCATCATCCAGGTCCCGGCTCACCGTCACCTCCTCTAGGAGACCTCCCAGGTCTGATCCATCTCCCTGTCCCCAGCACTTCCCAGCCCAGAACCCGGCACAGAGCAGGCAGGCATGCTCACTGGTCCCTTCCCTCTCTCCTTGCTCACCTGCAGCTGACTTCTGTTTTGTCCCACCGCAGCCTCCATCAGGGCAGCTGAGCAGGTGTTCCAGGACTGTGCAGAGATCCAGCGCTTTGGGGCCAACGCCAGTGGCGTCTACACCATCCATGTGGGCAACATGACGGAGCCCAGGAAGGTCAGGAGGCTCCCTTGGGACCGAGACTGTCAAAGGGTGCTGAACCAAGGGCTTCCCAGACAGACGCCCCGTGAGCATCAGGCTTTGTCCAACATCTGCGATACTAGAGAGGTGGGGGTGGCCCTGCCCCCTAAAACTGCTACCCCGTCAGGGATCAGACCGTAGGGTTAAGCAGAAGTTCCCAAAGTTGGAAGTGCGTCTTTCGCCAGCATCTTCCCCAGAGATGTTCTTAATTGGAATAGCAGGAGACAGTTCTGTGCTGCTTAAGGTGATGCTAGCTGTTATTACAAATAAACCCTGAAATTCCAGGAGCTTAGCACAAAGAAGCATCTTTCTAGTTTACATATAGTGCAGCTGAAGGCAGGAGTTGGGGCTTTGCTCCATGTGAAGAAATTAGAGACCTGGGCTGATGGAGGTGCCCCTGTCTTCAGTGAGTGGCTTCCAAGGTCACCTGAGCTTTAAGATCCAGTCAGAAGACGGGGAGGGGTCAGAGGGAAGTGTGGATGTCAGGAGTGAGGGTTTGGGGCCAGGCCCAGAAGGAGAAAAGTGTGGGTAACAACTCTGCCAGGCTCCCATTGCGTAATTCCTTTTTCACTTTCCTTTCAACCCCGATGAATGTATCGAGGTGAATGGCTCAGATTGTCTCCAGTTGTCTTGAACTTCTCACACCCACCTGCTAAACTCTCCTTTTAACAAAAAGAGCTCTTTAGCGAAGAGCCTAGGGCTTTGTGCCAGCAACAATGTCTAGCTAGGATTTTATAATATTTTGTTTTCATTATATTTGTTTTTACAATTGCCTGAACAAAAGCAAATGTTACTAGTTTTCCATTTATGGTCCTGATTAGATTTCCTTTTAAAATACATTTAATCTAAGTATTTATGTCAAAAATAAAGGACACAATTTTTCAAAGTTAATATGCAAAATGAACCTAAGTAAATTCAGCTGTGATGGAATTCCGGAAGGTGTAAATGGCTGAAATTTGGGAACATGGATAGAGAGGGAAGAGCTAGTCTGGAAGGCAAGAAATCTGGGCTCACACATCAGCTTTACTTTTGACTCATTTGCCATAAGCAAGTTCTTCCCTTCTCTGGGCCTCAGTTTCCTTTCCTGCACCCTCTGCTACCCCATTACAGATGCCACTGTCTTCTCCTCCTTAGCAGGCCTTTTCCATCTCAGAGCCTCTATTCTTGCTGCTTTCTCCACTGGAAATGCCATTCCCACTGTCTCTACCTGGCAGGCACGTCGTCATTCAATGTTCGCTTCCAATGCCGCCTCTTCCAAGAAGGCTTCCAGGTTTGCCCAGTGACTCCTTCTTGGGGCCCCTTCTTGCAGCTACCCAAATGTTCATAACTAATATTCTCCCTGCCCTATCATACCCTCTCCCAGACCAAACCAGCCCTGAGGGTTGATTTATCTCTGATTTGTTGATGACTCATTTACTATAGGGCCAGACACCATATTTGTGTCTATTGAACATTGAACATGTACTGAACTGGCTAGAAAAATATGTGAACAAAGGTTAGGCTGAAAGATCAGTTGCCATAGGTAAAAGCTTTTGAAGAGAAATAATTCTTATCCATAGCAGCATCCCTGGTGTCTTGAACAGAGCCTGGAACATAGTGTAGGAGCTCAGAAAACATTTGTCCGCTGAATGACAGCAGTAAGAGCATTTCCTGAGTCTACACCATGCACTGAGCACTTTATACCTATTGATATTTCATTCTCACAATGCTGGGTGTGTCGCCTGAGCCTGTGATCCTAGCTAGGGGGAAGGCTGAGTGGGGAGGATTGCTTGAGCCCAGGAGTTCAAGGCTACAATAAGCTGCCATCGCTCCACTGCCCTCCAGGCTGGGCAATAGAGCAAGACCCTGTCTCTAAAAAAGAAAAAAAAGATTACAAATAAAGAAGAAAAGAAAGAGGGAAGGGAGGAAGGAAGAAGGAAGAAGGAAGGAAGGAGGGAGGGAGGGAGGGAAGGAAGGAAGGAAGGAAGGAAGGAAGGAAGGAAGAAAGGAAGGAAGGAAGGAAGGAAGGAAGGAAGGAAGGAAGGACAGACCTCCAGTTACCTAGTATATTCCAGGCTCTGTTTTAAACACTTTATAGGACTTGTCTCATTTAATTCTCACAACAACCCCAGTTTGCAGATGAGAAACTGAGGCACAAAGAGGTGAAGGTATGAACCCCCATTTTGCAAATGAGGAGAAGAAGGCTCTGAGAGGGCATCACTTACCCATCATTTTAGAAAAACGATGACAATGGATGGGGAATTTGAACTGGATCTTTCTGATGCCCTTGACCACTGGGTTCACCTGTTGCTCTGGAGGGGTCTATCAGCGAAGTCACATTTGGACCAGCCCAGACCAGGCTTCTGGCTGCCTCCAAGACTTCCAGCTGCTCCCCCCATTCTCTCCAGGTGTTCTGTGACATGGAGGCCAATGGAGGTGGCTGGACCCTAATCCAGCGCCGTGAGAACGGCAGCGTGAATTTCCAGCGGAACTGGAAGGATTACAGACAGGTAACACTGCTGCCCTGGGGAGATGCCGTTCAGCCCGGAAACCTGGGGCGGGGGCCAGGTTTTGGGAAGGGGACTGGATGGTCCTCACCCCTTCCCAGAAAAGAATCGGCTCACTTAAAGCCAACCACCCTCAAATAGATTTGCCTGGTGCAGATTTACTTTCTGGGACCCTATCACCTGAATTTGAACACTCTTTTTGAAAGTTCTGACATACGTCCTAAGAATGAAAGTTTAACTTAATTTTTGTTCAAAGTTTTGGAAAGATAATACATATACATTTCCAAAAAAAAAAACAAAACTCTGAAGAATACAAAGATGAGACAGAAAAACAAAAACTCCCCCACCCACTCCTGACTGCATTGCTTACATGAATATCCGGGTCTTTCCACATCCGCAGGAGAGATTCTTTAATGTGGAATCGTGGGCTCAAAGACCACGTGCATTTTGTAATACGAGAAATAGAACCTGATTGTCTTCCAACTTTTTAAATTAAATTTTAAATAAAGTGTTTTTTGGTAAGCTGACTTAAAAGCTCTTAAAGTTTTCAAAACAAAAGAAATAGAAAAAGATAGCCACAAGGTAATACAGCAGTATTATTATTTGTGTCTGCTGGCTGTTCATTTGACAAATACTTAAAAATAAATACCAAATTATGAATGTTCTGGAACCATCGGGTTTTAAACAATCATTGAAATGGCAGAGAGGACGAGAGTGTTCAGAGGCATAAATACACAAAAGAGCGTTGAATATTAACCATCAGGCTAAGCAGTGGAGCATCGTGACAAAAATGAGGAGCGGGGCTTAGGTGTGTCCCTGTCCTTGGTGCTGAATTATGTTCAGCCAAGGGCGTTGGGACAAGACACTCCCTGTGCTCTTAACTTTACATTTCTAGTTGCTGAAACTTTGTAATGGCTGCTGTCACTGAACAAAGTTTGCTCTACCATTTATGTAGCTGGTTAAAATCTTTTATTTGGTTTTTATTGAGATTTAATATACATGCAGCTAAGTGCACAAATCTCAGTGTGAGCGTAAGGCTCAGTGAATGTTTACACGTGTTCACCCATGTGACCACCATCCAGAGCTGGATGCGCAATACTTCCAGCACTCCAGAAGCCCCTTTGTGTCCCCCCCAGTCAATGCCACCCCCTAAAGGTAGTCACTATTCTGACTTCTGTCACCACAGATTAGTTTTGCCTGTTCTGGAACTTCGGAGAAATGTGATTTCAGTTATTTCAACAGGTTTTTACATTTGCAAACGTCTTAGTCTTTCTCCTCTAGGAGGTGGGGGGCTCCCGCCCCCAGGCCTGCCTGCCCTGTGCTTAGGAACTTGATCATTAGGCACAGTGGTTTGGGATAAGTGGCCTGGGAGCCTGGCCCAGCCCAGCTCCTCAGCCAGGGGTGCGGCCTCCCTCCTCGGCGTGGAGCCCACACCCGCTCTCCCCTCCCTGTAGGGCTTCGGCGACCCAGCCGGGGAGCACTGGCTGGGCAATGAGGCTGTGCACCAGCTCACCAGCGGGGCAGCCTACTCTCTGCGCGTGGAGCTGCAGGACTGGGAAGGCCACGAGGCCTACGCCCAGTATGAGCGTTTCCAGCTGGGCAGCGAAGGGCAGCTGTACAGGTGGGCTCGGGCCCCAGGCTGGTGGGTGGGCTGGGGTCCCTGGGCTAGTGGCTACAGAGTCTGCACCAAGGGTCAGTCCCTGGGCGTCTCCTGTTCTTACTGTCTGGCCTCCATTTGGGCTCACGTCATGGGGTCTGGAGGCGGCTGGTTAGCACTCAGCACATCCCGACTGCTGGGCGGGGTGGAAAGAATGTTGCTGGCTCCACCATCCCGGGAGCAGGAAGGGACATTCCAAGGTCAGTTACCCGGAGTCAGCCATTTTATGGAGACCCAGAAGGAGGGAGGTGACTTGCCCAGCCTGTCCTATGGCCTGGGATTGGGTGGAAAGGTCCCTGAGCTGGGAGTCGGGAGACCTGGGCTCATTCTGGCTCCGCTCCAGCTTGTGAACGTGGCCAAGTCAAAGGTCTGGCTTCTTTGTGCCTCTGTGTCTTCAACAGCAGGATGGGCTTGAATATGAGGATATTGTAAAATCATCAAGGTTTCCCGCTCCTTCCTCAGCCTGGTTCTTGGTGTGTTTAGGAAAAGAAATGAGCATTTATTGAGCACCTACTACATCCTGGGCACATTACTCCATTTAATCCTCCCCACAACACTTTGAGGTATGCATTACTGAACCTACGTTAGCGATATGGAAACTAAGGCACTGAGCTTAAGTACCCTGTCCAAAGTTACAATTTCAGCATAGCCTGGATTTGAACTCAGGTCTCCCTGCCACCAAAACTCATGGTGTCTCCACAACATGATGTTGCCTCTTTGAGAAACTCAAGGATCTTGAAGATAAGCCTGGGTCCTGGCTACCTCTGAACCAGGACAGAATTGAATCTATAGACTCACACTCATGGGGATGCAAAGGACCTCACATGTCACCTGGTTCTTCGAAGGTTGCCAGAATCCCCTCCACAGCTGCAGTCATCATTCAGATGCTGGAATACCTCTACTGATGGGGAGGTCACTTCCTTCCAAGGAATCTCAGAATGAGATTCTCTGAATCCCTGTCCAAATCCCTGAATGTTTCTGCCCTCCCCCCTGAACTTTACTCCTGATTCCATTTCTGGGGACTTAGTGATGTGCCACCAACTCTCTTCTTATTAAATGTCCCCTGCTTCCTCCAGCTAGGTGGTTCTGACATCCCTGATAATGTTCCTCTTTTAAGTGCAAGGTCCAGAGCTGAATGGAACATTCCCTGGGTCTCGGCTGGGCAGGGCTGAGCTGGATGCCCCCTGCTTCTCACAACTGATCAGGGAGGAGCCACGCTGCCAACTGCTACTCAAGCCCCTACCACCAAAGCAAAGGCTTAAGTCCTGACTCTATCCCTATCTCCCTGAGTGACCCTGAGCAAATCCCTCCACCTTCTCATCTGTAAAATGGGTGCCTTAGGTGTAACTACTGCATTCAGAGTGTTACGGGGCTTGAATGAGACACCACACACAAGGCATTAACACAGTGCGTGACATTTAGTAAACACGTAGCAAATAATAGTACGGTCACCTTCCCAAGGCAGCCCTTTACACACTTGCCTGGCCTACTCTGTGTGAGCTGGAACCAGGCTTGTCTTGTTCACTGCTGTTCCCATCCCCAGTGACTGGTACAGGACAAATGCTTAAGAGGAAGCTGAGTCTTTCCTATACACGTGGCAATGAAGTCTCACCTCCCTGATCTAATTCTCGGGCAGCAACTTCTGTGGTCCTAAGTCCAGGATCTGCCGTTTGTCTCAGGGATGAAATATCAGGGGAAGCATCTCCTTGCACTGAAGAATACAGGCTCTAGTCTACAGCTATACCACCCCGAACACACCTGATCTTGTCAGATCTCGGAAGCTAATCTTGGGCCTGGTTAGTACTTGGATGGGAGGATCCAGGCCCTGGAACCAGACTGCCTGGATACTGACCCCAACTTCACCACTTAATGGCTCTGTGACCTTAGGCAAGTTACTTAACTTCTCTGTGCCTCAGTTTCCCCATCTGTAAAATATAGTCTCTATGTCATAAATGGGATAATCTGTGGTTAGGCACCTAGCATATGGTAAGTGTTAAATAAAAGTTGGAGATATGCAAACAGTATATTCAAAGACCGAAATAAAACATTTCTGCATCTACATCTTTATCTATAGTGTTTATGTCGATCTGTACAAACATATGCACGTGCGTTAGATTCAGAACCTCTTGCCACGGTCTCACGTGTGACTCTGATGCACTCTATCTGGCTTCCTGTCTGAGCCATGGAGAGCTCCCTGCCCACAGCTGCAGACAGTGTTGCCCACGTTTACTTGGCCTTTGCAGGGCCCTAAATAATAACAGTGTATTGAACACTTGCCCTGTGCCAGGCATGTGCCAGCACTGGTCATTTTGGGAAGGATAAGAGTGGGCTCTACCCCTCAAAGTCATTCACAGTCCAGTGTGTGGGGGGGCATGTCCACAGGCAACCCCACGCCCCCAGGGAGACAGGAGCTGCCTACAAGGAAAGCACAGGGGGCATAGAGATGCTTGTGCAATCAGAGAGGACTCCCTGGAGGAGGTGATGCCTGTAATGAATGGGTATTCTTCAGACAAAGAAAGGATAGGAAGGGCATGCCAGGCAATGGGGATGTTCTGAAAAAAGGCAGAGAGAGAGTTGACACCCAGCAGGGCCACATATACTCTCAACGAGAGCAAGACTCTTTCAAGGGCTGCTAAGATCCCAAGGAAGAATGTCTGCTTCTTTGGGAAAAGTCCAGGAGGCTGTGGTTGGAGATCCTCAGCCTCTGGGGCCTGGAGGATGCTGGAGGAGGGCTAGGGGAGAGGGACAGAGCAGACATGGGCCCCTGTGTCCCCACTCTGCAGGGTCAACTGGCTGGTAAGGTGGGGCGGATCCCCACAAGGAAGCCCAGGGGTGGGGTGTGTTCGCAGTCAGCAGCTGGAGAGCGGGTGCAGGGTGGGGTGGGAGGAGCACCTCATTTGTCAGATGCAGGTGTGGGGGCCTTATGGAGCCCGGCTGGGGCACACGCTTAAGCCTGCAGAGGAAGTGGCCACTGCAAGGGTGGGGGAGGGGGAGAGAGCACACACACACACACACACACACACACACACACACGAATAAGCTACATCAACAAGCACACACCAAGACATACCCAGACGTGCACAGAAGCTCTCGCGGGTGAACACACAAGCCCAGGTACAGAGACAGATTCCAGAGCACGCGCTCAGACCCACGATAGATATTCCAGCACAAACTCAAAACCAACACACGTACACACACAGGCACAAAGGATAGTAGCCAAATGCTCACAGCTGCAGACACACAGACTCACACACAGATCCATGGACACGTGGAAAACACACCCTGTGTGTCTTACTTGGGGACCCCCAAGACACTCATGTATTTGAGTTTCCTCAGGCCTGAGCCATGAACACACTTCAAGTGCACGTGAAGTGAGAGTTCCCCAGCCCATGACTTGGGGATCCTCCAAAGGTCACAGATCCCCATCCTGCCTCCCAGAGGGGAAGGAAGAGAGACTCGGGGACAGCAGAGGGGCTGGTGCTGCTGGAGTGACCCCGTGAGACCAGTCACCTTTGTCCAGCCTGATTCCACTGAGCCCCAGGTTGAATGTGACCCCACACCTCAGCCTGAGCCCTGAACCTGGCCTTGAGCTGACATCACTAGCCCTCAAAGGGAGCCCTCGATGGCCACGAGGAGAAGCCAGGACTGTGTGAGAGGCTGGGCCAGCCTGCCTGTCCCCACCGCAGGGAGCCCCGGGCCAGGCAGGCCTCCGCGCAGCGGGGTTTGCAACACCAGTCCTGCGAGCCCAGAGTGCGGTGGTTGAGGGCACAGTGAGGGCTTCACGGCTGGTCACTGCCATCTGGATCCCAAGGGCGGTGCCCCGCCTCACCACAGACAGAGCCCGTGGGCGAGAGGTGTGGGGACGGGCCAGCCACATACTCAGTCCCCACACTCCCTCTGTACCTACGGGGGCATCTCCCAGGCAGGCCCTGCCCTGGGGGGGCCAGAGCTTCCTCGAGCTGCCCCCGCTGCATCTGCCACCCTCGTGCCTCCACCCAGCAGGCCCTTCGTAAACACTTCCAGCCCGGCTCCCGCCCCCTCCAGCAGCAAGCACCCGCCTCCCTCTCCAGCCAGGCTCAGCTGCGGGCCAAGCGCTGAATAACAGCAAGCGCTCACCCTGCGAGGCACCTCTCTGCACGCTTCACATGCGCACGTCATTGAGTCACAGCGACAGACGAGGCCGGCAGTTAATGTCACTGTTGTTAGTATCACTGGAACAGATGAGGAACCCGAGGCTCAGGGAGGAGGGAGTCTTCCCCAGGTCACGCAGCTATCAGTGGCAGAGCTGAGGTTTGAATCCAAACATTCTGCCCCTAGACCTCATGGTCTTTATCACCAGGCAGGTGTGGACGTGTCCACCAGGGCCTCAGAGCCCAGCAAAGAAATACAAACGTCCTCCAGCCGGCTGCAGATGTCAATGTCGCAGAATCGGGCTGCCCCGGGACATAGATCCGTGGGGCTGTGTGGTCAGGGAAGGCTTCCTGGAAGAGGTGGTGAGGAGGTGTGATGGGGCTCTGTCATCATCCGCTGGGCAGCAGAGCGCACACAGACCCCAAGTTAGACCGTTCTGGGCTGGATCTGGCTTTGACCTCATTCGTTCTGAGACTGTGGGCAGGTTCCTTTGGCTCTTGGGACTTCTGTTTCCTCGTGTGTAAAATGGGAATAATGGGGTGTTGTGAGGATTAAATGGGAATGACTGAACCTGTGCAAAGCACTTCAAACAATGCCCGGCACATAGTAGGTGCTCAAAAAAAAGCGTTAGCCATATCCTCATTATTATCACCATCGCGATCGTGCTCACTTCTCTGCAAGATTGAGTCAGTGAGAGGAGGGGGCCTGGCACGCAGTAGGGGCTTTGTCCTGGGAGGCAGCAGGCAGGTTGGCCAATCCAGTGGGGGAAGGGGCCCAGCACCCACCCAGGCTGGGCTCCCCTCCAGGGACAGCCACAGGGGAAACCCAGCCTGGGACGCAGCCCCTGGGGAGGCCTTTCCTCAACACAGCTCCAACCTGACTCTGGGCCCCTCTCCTCTCACCACTTCCGGACGGCCTCCAGGCTTTCTCTGAGTGGGTACAGCGGCTCGGCAGGGCGCCAGAGCAGCCTGGTCCTACAGGGCACCAACTTCAGCACCCGTGATGCGGACAATGACAACTGCCTCTGCAAATGCGCCCAGATGCTGTCTGGAGGTGGGTGCAGGTCAATGCTCCCTCCATGCCTTCTCCCGCCAGGCCCTCAAGGTCCCCTCCGGGGTCCCACCTCCTCCTAAAGCTGGCACCACCAGTTTGCCTCAGAGACCAGACTAGAGGAACAGTGGGAGGGGGTGGCCACAGGTGGAGGCACAGTGACCCATCCGTCCCTACCCCTGGCCTTAGAATGCCCCACCCCACAGGCCAAGCAGGACTGGGATGGGGAGACGGGCCAACAGAGATCACAGAGTGGGACGTGGGGGTACGTGAGAGCCAGAGACAGAGTGGGAAGGACAGAGACAGGAGGAGAGACCTCCTGAGACAGAGACAGGGACAGATGGAGGCAGAGGGAGACTCGAAGGCCGAAGGCCGGCAGAGAGCTGCGCGGGGACAGAGGAGGACACGGGGAGAGCTGGAGAGAGGAGTGCAGCCGGGCAGAGGCCGGGGATGGACACAGCGTGACAGCGAGGGACCCAGAGAGAGACAGGACGGAGACCAAAGACGGAGAGAGGCAGAGGCTGGCAGGGAAAGAGGAACAGTCAGGAAGAG